>WNGS01028583.1:7688994-7702178 GCA_020271785.1 Procambarus virginalis | reverse complement strand
TATTTAGTGTGACTGTTGGAATTGAGCTGCATTGTTTACCATGCGTTCATTTCGTGAGAATAGTTGTGTATTTTTTTTTTTTCATTTCGTTTTTAAACTGTTTCTTATATTTCAGAGATAGGAACATCAGATCATTTGATGTTCCCAATTTTCTGATGGGACATCAGATCTTTGGGAATGCATCGGACGAGGGAGTGGGGAATGGTTGGGAGAACAAGGGGACGGAGTGAGAATTTGGGGAGAACGAGGGGACGGAAGTGAGGAATGGTGGGGAGAACGAGGGGACGGAAGTGAGGAATGGTGGGGAGGACGAGGGGACAGGGAGGGGGTAATAATGGGGAGGATGAGGGGACAGGGAAGTTGGGGATGAGGGGACGGGGAAGGGAGAAGAGTGGGGGAGGACCAACGTAACATACGATTATGTTACATTGAGTAGATTAGATACACAGTGTTTAATGGGTTTTCATATTTATTTAAGGACAGGGAGTGGGGAATTAATAATAAGGACAGGGGGTGGGGAATGGTTGGGAGGTCAAAGGGACGTGGGAGGGGAAATGGTGGGGAGGACTGGGAGATGAGGGAAGGTTACCTGGTTGATGGGGTTCTGGGAGTTCTTCTACTCCCCAAGCCCGGCCCGAGGCCAGACTTGACTTGTGAGAGTTTGGTCCACCAGGCTGTTGCTTGGAGTGGCCCGCAGGCCCACATATCCACCACAGCCCGGTTGGTCCGGCACTCCTTGAAGGAAACAATCTAGTTTCCTCTTGAAGATGTCCACGGTTGTTCCTGTAATATTTCTGATGGTCGCTGGTAGGACATTGAACAACCGTGGACCTCTGATGTTCATAGTGTTCTCTGATTGTGCCCATGGCACCTCTGCTCTTCACTGGTTCTATTCTGCATTTTCTTCCATGTCGTTCACTCAAGTACGTTGTTATTTTACTATGCAGATTTGGGACCTGTCCCTCCAGTATTTTCCATGTGTGCCTGAACAAGAACAGGTTGCTGAGAGCCACAGCAACGCGTGGCCGGGTACAGCTAGTTACCAAATAAAAACATAATCCATGTTATACATAACAATTTTGCAGCAAGTGACACCATTGGCTTACAAGAATGCTGTACAGTACATTATTTACACAATTATATTCAAGAACAGTTTTTATGTTCTTATTAGTTTACTATAAAATATTTGCTTCCAGTGAATCTCGTAAGAGATATAATCTTTAATGGGATAACACTTCCATAAAAATTTCAGAAATAGAAAATCCAAACTTAATATAAAATTCTTTATATCAAAGGAAATACTGTACATGGATCTTTGTTTCCCACTTATTCCATACAGTATTTTAAATTACTGCTTTTGAATATAAATTAAAAAGAAAATTAAAAAAATTAGTTAACATCTGGCAGCTGCCTGGAAGATTTGCACACTTAAGGGTATACAAAATTATGCATACTGATGACTCTACAAGCTCAATAATAGTCATTAAATTTTATTATCACACATTCTTGTTCTTATAACCAAGTAAAGCATAGTACTGTTTAGTCATTTTTTAGTACAAGGTATTGTACAGTGCTAGTTTGTTTTTGTTACACATACACCATATAGACATTGAATAAAGAATTTTTTCAATTAAAATATTAAATTATGGAAAATTTATGAATATAATATTTTATGCTATGGGAATATACAATATGCAAATATTATGTTTACTAACCTCAATCTCACAAACACCACAGTAGTGGGATGCATCATTTCGAGTTCGACCATGAAATTTGGTATCCATGCCACACATTTTAACGTAATCTAAAGATAAGTAAACTTGACGAAGCGATCGCATAAGACAGCCCCTGAAAAGATGAAATATATTTCAAAATTAATAACATGATGATAAAGAACATGTTATTAGTGGACTGCGCCAGATACTGTTTATCTATATCCGGAGTGTGCAGTACATAATACACAGCTTCGGAAAAATACCAATGTATAGTAAAATATAAGCATTCTTTTAATAAATTATCACTGTATAAGGGCCATTTGTTTCACAATGATAATATAAAAGAAACAAATCGAAAAAAAAGAAACAAAACCAGATCAAATTTACCCTTGGCTACTAAAGGAAGCACAATGAATACTGAAGCCTAAAATCAAATGGAGGAGCATGGGTGAACTGCATCTATATGAAGGAAAAAATCTGGCATGACAAAAACACTAGATAACATATGAAACAACCTGATAGGATGAAAACAGTAATTATTTGAGTGGCAGTCAGAAAGAAATATCAAGGAACAATACTGGGTGATTTTTCTATTCCTTATCTTCATATCGCTCTAAGCAATTCCACTGGACCAAGTTATCACATGTCATGCCTGGCCCCAGGCTGGGCTTTGGGAGTAGAATTCCCAGAGTCCTCTCCAGGTGTATGCAAAGTATACAGTACAAGTAAAAAAAAATTGTGGCAGATTTGCATAAGAATTATATGCTGTCCTCTACTGAACACCATGTTATATTGGAGAGAAAAAATTACCTGTGTACATAACCATATTTTAAATAAATCTTTACAATTTGAAAGCCTGTCTACCACTAAGAATTGCCATGCATAATTTTGTGAAGCTGCATAAAACACAGGCATCAAATGGCCAAAAACACTGCTAAAAATGAAAGAAAATTCAACTTACTTGATGGCTTCAAAGAGCTTAGGGTCAGATACTTTTATATTTCTAGCCAAATTCCATGATAGATGAATGAGAGGCACAATGGACTTGAAGCTTTGCAGTTTATTCCACTCATACCGCTCCAAAGCCAAAATATACTGACGTGCAGTGAGAGGTCCCACATTCCAGGCAATGTTATTACACCAACCAACAGCCTGGACCCAGTGCACACACCCTACAAAGAACAATGAAGCTATTTTAGCTAAATTCGACACAAGCTGTTGAACATAATTTTCAGGTAATCCGTAGGTTACTGCTGGTCTCTTAAGAAATTATTACTTCAAATATTGGCAACAAATTAATGAAGTCAATAAAAAAAACGAAATTGCAAATTTAAATGATGAGAGAAACAAAAATCTTCAGGTGCACATATTTACACTCCTATACAGTAATTTAAACTAGCATTAAAATTACTCTTATGTTTAGAATTTCAAATAATTGATCTTGTATGAAATAAAATTAACTACAATGTCAATAATTATTGTAAACGTGATCTCACCTGAATTAACCCAGACCATGTCGCCTGGTTTCTGATGAAAACGATAAACAGGAACATTTTCATCGTACAACTCTTGTAAATCTGGCCACCATGAACCATGTAGATAGTTGGTTCCATTTCTGTCGGGAAAAAAATAACAATCACACATGGTCGGTCACTCACCATCTCTATCATGGGTAATAACACCCCCAATCAAATGTCTTTTTCCCACATTTATGTTGAGTGCAGCTTGCATGTCATGGGGTTCAGTGCCTGAGCCCATTATGAACTTGTGTAACCTTTTCCACAGCTGTTCACAAAAGGATATGGGGTACATAATCAATAAGGTAAATAAAATTATCCTATCCTGGATGAGGGCTGGATTACCACTAAATACCACTGTGGTGCATATTTCAGTATAATTTATTTCAAAGCTTTCAAAGGATTGGAATACATAGGATTATCGAGTTTAATTTTTTATAACAAAAAACTTTCCTTGTATCTATATATTGGTTCAATTTGTCTTTCATTGCCGACCCAGAATGGCCACTAACAGTAACCAATCATTTGTAAACATTTATTAATTTAATATATTTTAATAAATGTCTTACCAAACTTTGTGCATATTTATAGGTCTCAGAAACCAAGTTTAATAGATTGCCACATGCACATGTCACTGTTCTAATCACTCAACACACACACAGACTCCACAACTCACTGGAAGAGACTGCTTCCTCATGAACCAAGATACACCTAGTAGTAAATACCCTTATTTTTAGTTGTAAATAAGCAGCAAAAATAATAATTGATAGCAAATTTCCTACTACCCCCAAACACAGAGTAATAATTGAAAATTCCTTGTACTGTACTTCCTTTCTACTACCTTTTAGAAATAAATACTGTGCCATCAATTTAAAAATTACTTTTAATGTACAGTACATCCTCAAAATGTTTATATAAATTTTAGTGAAAGACAAACAGACTTGGATGCTGCATAAGCTTGCATAAGAATAATTGATATTCTTATCCTCAGGAATTAACTGCATTAATACCACACAAATCTTACCAACATGAAATTATGAAATGCCAACAGAAGTTGGCAGCATGAAAAACCTACAGGAGCCTGATCATTCATTGCATGGGATAAACAACATTTCAATAATCATTCACAATCAAGGCACTAGAAGCATTCAAGGAAAATCTTGAGTTGTATTCTCAATATTGAGAAAGAACAAATTCTTAAACATAAAAATGTAATGTCTTATTTATAACTTACTTCTCACAAAGGTTTGCGATAACTCCCCAATATGCATCAGGAACACCAAACCATTCGCAGTCTCCTGGTCCAATATTTATATTGATAGAGCAAAAATTATTATTTTCTTGATGACCAGGTGTTCTTGAACCTGGGACCTGGAAATTAAAATTAAGGAATTAACAAAAGATGCATATTCTCTACTGCCACTAGGTATGTATGTTAACCTGTGCAAAGGCATTTTCTAAGCAGGGGTTCTCAAACTTGTGTATACATATCCACTAGAACCTTTAAAAAGATGGGGACACACACACACACGCACTGCAGAATGATGAAGATGGAAAACTTTGGTCATTAAGACGAGACCTCTCAAAGGAAGACAAAGCTAAAACTAAACCTCAAAGCAAAATGTCTAAATGGAAAAAGAAATGATGAAAATTTTTTTTTTTTTTTTTTTTCCCCAACAAGGAGATAGGGACTGGAAAGCCTGTGAAAAGGTACATAAAAACAAACTAAAATCATTAGAGGAAGGGAGAGTAAAGGTCAAATGGAGAGGGAACATTTTCATGTTCCTGAAAATTGTATATACCAACAGATGGAGTGAGAAAAAAAATATTGGAGCTAAAAGGTATAATTCAGCTTAAGATCCCAGATATTGTTGCAATAACAGAGATAAAACTTGAAGAAAATATTTTAAATGACGTCGTATTCCCAATGGGCTACTCAATTCGGAGACGTGACAAAAATTAGGAAGGGTGGAGGTATGGCTCTGCTGGTGAAAGAACACCTGACAGTAAGAGTTAATTATCAACAACCCATGATTTGACAAAATGGTATTGCAGGTTTGGAATTAGGATGATAAAATGATAATCGTAAATGCCTACAATCCACCAGCAAGCAACATGTGTACAAGAGGAGGAACTAATTGGCAAATAACAGGGCCTCATAATGATCATGAAAGATTATAGTAAGAGCATATAAAGATAAATCACAACTGATGGTACTGAGGGACTTCAGCTTGAAAGCAATAGACTGGGAGGCCTACGAAGCAAAAACAGAGGACATGTGGACAGGCAGATTTGTAAACATCCTGGAGACATTCATCTATCAACACATTAAGCAGGCCAGAAGAATGATGGAAGAGGATGTACTGGATTTAATATTCACTAGGAAAGAGGAGACATTTGACATTCAGGACCTTCCTCCTCTGGATAAGGGTGACCATGTCCTGTTGGAAATTGAATATGCAATGTGATATAATCTAGAAGAGAACGGGGAAATTTAAATAGTTGAGAAACTATTTCAAGAGATTCCTATGGGTGTTTGTGCAAAATGAGGTTTTCAGACAACCAGACAATGCCAATTCTAGAGAACACCATATAGAGGTGTCTTGAAATAAAAGTAGAAAAATTACTCTGGGAGCCAAGAAGAAATAAAGCAGTTGGATCAGGTGGAGTTTAACCTTGGGTTCTGAGAGAATGTGCAACCAAGCTAAGGATTCCACTTCAATCGATATTCCAGACATTTTTTTTTTTTGCACAGGAATCTTAGCAGATATATGGAAAAGGGCAAACATACCGTAGTTCCAATCTACAAAAATGGCAGTAGAAAATGCCTTCTAAATTACAGACCTGAATCATTAACAAGCATGGTACTCAAAACACTGGAAAAAATAGTTAAAACCAAATGAGTAGAACACCTGGAGAGAAATGATAACACATTTTGGTACGGTTTTCGAAAAGGAAGATCTTGTGTAACAAATCTACTTAGTTTTTATGAAAGAGCCACAGATTCTACAGGAAAGAGATGGTTGGGTTGACTGTTTATATGGAACCTAAAAAAGGCTCCTGACCGTGTCCCAGTAAGTGGTTGTTTTGGAAACTAACATGATGGAGGGGGTGACAGGGAGATGTTGACATGGATGAAAAAAAACTGATAAAGACAAAGGCAGTAATCTGAGGCAATGAATTTGACTGGTGGAGTGTTACTAGCAGAATACCACAGGGTTTATTTAGTTCTTGCACCAGTAATGCTCGTCATCTACATGAACGATCTACCACAAGGAACACAGAATTATATGAACATGTTTGATGATGATGCTAAGCTACTAGGAAAGATAGCAGATTTAGATGATTATCATACCCTTTAAATTGATCTAGATAAAATAAGTGCTGGAGCACCATGTGGTAAATGGAATTCAATGTGAATAAATGCCATGTTGTGAAATAGGGGAAATAGGACAACCAACAAATTATGTGGAAAGGAATTAAAAGAAAGATCTAGGGATGGTTGTGGATAGTAGACTGTCACCAGAGGAACACAAAGGACACTGTGCGAGCACATGCTGCACTCTCCAACTTCAGAATCACTTAATTACCTGTACATGGATGGTGAAATGCTAAAGAAACTGTTCATGACTTCTGTGAGACCAAAACTGAAATATGCAGTAGTTGTATGTATAGTTGTATATCTCAAGCACATTAATAAACTGGAAAAAGGTGCAAAGGCATGCAACAAAATGGCTTCCGGAACTAAAAAACAAGAGTCACGAAGAGAACTTGGAGGCGTTAAATATGGCTAAACTAGTGGGTAGAAGATGGGTGATATCACCACTAATAAAATAATACAGTAACAGGAATTTAAAAATTAACAAGAGGAATTCCTGACCCAACAACCTCAAGATCAAGGTCACTGATTAAAGCTTAGGAAACAAAGGTGTCACAAAAATATTAAAATGTTTTCTTTTGCAAAGTAGTGGATGGGTGGAACAAGTGAGGCGGTGGATGCCAAAACCATCAGTAGTTTCAATGTATTATATGACAGTGCTGGGAAAATGGGACACGAGTGTAGCCCTCACCCTGTAACTACACTTAATTACACACACACACACACACTAGAACAACCTTGGAACATACTGTACGAACACTAGGTAAAGCACCAAGGACATTCGTATCACAGCTTGAGAATCCTTATGTTAAAGACTGCATATTTTTAGGTTACTAATAAATCAAACTAGCTCAACACTAAACCACCTATTTTGTTGTTATAACAATGTTTCAAAAGTTAAAACTACGTTTTAACAAGTTTACAAGTCATTCCGTCAAAAGTTAGTTATGACTAGAATAATAACAGTATAAAACTGAACATTTTATGTACCAAATCTTGAAATGTATGTGTGATGCTACCTAAAACTTTATGCATAGTATTAATATCCCATACTGCTATGATTATCAAATTTACCTTCATATAAAGCTGTACAGTATTCATTCCAAGAATGGCATGCCCAACATGAGAGAGCATGTTCCCTGCAGACACAACTCTTGCAAATGCCGGCAGCTTCATTAGCTCCGTAAGTTGTGTACGCCACTTCTTTTCATCGGATAAGTCGACATTTGTGCCAAACTTGATCATCTTTTGAGTTTTTTTCTTTTTAGTGTCATCAGTCTTTGGTGCACCTGCTGCAATCCGATCTTGTTCTTCTTTCAAACTCTCTTGGAAGCTGGATGCTTGGTACTGGGCGTATTTGGCAACCGTAGTGTGGGAACGATGACTTGCACATGGCCATATTTTAAGTTCAGTTGCTGCGTCAATATTTTCATCGGCATCTTGCTTCATTTGAGTTCGAACCTCGACTGTGTGCTCAGGATTTACTTCAACTAAAGTTTTTGTAGAGAAGAGCCCCAAATCTAATTTAAGTGCAGAAGCTAAACCTCTCACAACAGCTATTGGATGTTGTAGACAGAATTCTTGCAACTGTGGTGAAAAAGCTAGTTTTTTATTGTCTAAAAGTACTGAAGGTGTATTAGGTAGAAGCTGTTCCTTATTTAGTTTTACTTTGGGGGGCTCTGGCAAAGATGGGGGTAGCTGCTTATCTGAAACCATGCTAGTATTACGGGCACTAGCTCCACGACCCTTACATCCGGATATGATTTCAGCGCTGCTCATGTTAATTGAGAAAACAGGTTCAGCTATAGGCTCGACTTTAATTTCACAAAGTCGCACATTGGTCAAACGAGGCTTTGTTTCAGGTAAAATATTCAGAGATGAAACCTTACTGTCAGGAACTTCTTGCTTGATATATGTGACTCCTGACTGTAATGTGGCAGAAGTAGATGCAGTAGTTGGGACAGAAGTTGTCGATGGAGAGGTGGCTGATGTGGAGAATTGGGTATTAGGTAAGGCTACTTCTGGTCCAACATCACCAGCCTTTGCCAATTCATCAATTACATCTTCCCCTTGAGCTAAACGATTTAACAAATCTTCTGCAAGAGATGTGGTGAATTCCCTTTGGCTGATAAGTTCTTTAAGTTCTTGGAGTTCTTGATCACTGACTGTTGTTTCTGGTGTAATGCCACTTAGGTCTTTGGGTAATGCCTCATTCATGTTGCTGCTATTGTAGCCATTATTAAAACCATAACTAGCAGAAGTTGTTGGAACTCCTCCATTGGTGTAAGATGTATTTTGGGTAATATATCCACCAGTTGAAGAAGGTTGAGAATAAGCCTGATTAGTTTGGTTATAATTTGTTGTTGGTGTCTGAGGTCTCTGGGTAATAAATCCTCTGTTTACCCCATTTGTTGCTGGTTGTGTATAGGTTGCAACACCAGCAGATTGCACTGGACGAGCTATCTGTCCACCTTGAACAAAACTAGAGGTTGGCCAAGGTTGGGGGATACTTGTGGACCTTGCACAGATTGCTGTTGCTGCTGCTGCTGCTGTTGCTGCTGTATCTGTTGTTGCTGATGCATTTTCATTTGATGTTGCTGCATGAGTCGATAATTTTGTTGCAGCTGTTGGAGTTGTTGCTGCTGCTGTGGAGTTAAACTGGCTTGGTTCTGCTGTTGATAATGCAAAATCTGCATCTGTTGTTGATTGAGGTAGAAATGCGGTCGCTGCTGGTCTCCAGCCAAATCAGGCTTGAACCGTTTGGCATCATTACCTGGAGCTGGGTAAGGTGGTGGCGGTCCTGTTGACCCAGCAGGTCCAAACTGCTGCCCATACTTTTGGAAATTACTGGTCCCAGCTGCTAATGACCTTTGCTGACCAGACACTTGCTGGCCCTGGCTCTGGCCCTGTTGCCTGTTTGACATGTCTGTTGTAACAGGAAGATTCCAGGCCTCCTCAATGCTCAGCAGCTGCCGAGGCTTGTTAATTGCACTCGGCATGGGAGCATTTGCTAGTTGCTGTTGGAGAAATTTTATGCGTGGCGCAAGGTTGGGGTTCACAGGTTTATTACTACCACGTGTTGCATTCATATAGCAAGCTAGAGCATCACGAGGTTGATTGCAAGTTTCATACAGAATACCTAGATTAGTCCAAGCTGCAGTGTGCCCTTTGTCATATTGCACTGCACAAATATAAGCTTGAAGTGCATCAATTGGCTGATTCTGTTGCTGATACAACACACTGAAATGAAAAAATGACACACATTTATTCACTGCATTTCAAACATCAGACTTTATCAATCAAACCATGGTGGACTCAGAAAATTATTGCTGTTATATAAGAGAAGCACTTTCGTGGAAACTATTTTAATTTACTGACCAAAATTGCTATAACTCGCATACTATAAGAACTGAATGTAATTAAATTCCCCCCTTTCTGGGTGGTTCTTCAATAATTACCCAAAGCTTAAGCACCATGGAGCTTACCAACCCATACCAGGCCTGACCCTTACACAGACATTCTGAGTCAGGGCCAGACTAGGCCTTTCACAGAGGTAAGGAGCACAGTGATCGAAGATTGACCTAAAACTGAGGAAGTCCTCCCCCAGAAAGTTACAAGTGAACCAAAACAATTTAAATTAAAATGAGTAATGATAGGAACTGGACTCCCAGATATGGATCTTAAAACTACTAGTCATCATATTGACTTGTAAGGCCTTTAGTCATTAGCTAAATTTTCCATGCATGGCTATAAATGTATTTAGTAAACTTACCCTATAGAACACCAAGTATCAGCATTACCCTCACACTTGTCAACAGAGTTTCTATAAGCTATAAATGCATCGTGCACTTTTCCAAGGGCAGAGTAACAGCGACCAAGCAGGTACAAGCTTTGCCCACTCTTAGGGTCAGCCTCAATAGACTTTGTAAATACTGTACAGCGGTCAGTTCCCGGTATGACTTCTCTCCCAAACTTTCAACAGTATGGTACATCCATCCCAGTTGGCGCTGAATGTCGGCACGAAGGTGGTTAGGAAGGTCCGTCTCTTTTAGCAGGTTCTCGTATGCTTCTCGGGCAGCTCTGTGTTTGTTTTGAAGCTCGTACAAATGAGCTACATGGAACTGGACTGTAAATAAAAAAAACAGTGAGAATACAATAATGTATTTTCATTGTGATACAAACTGAATGGAGTTTAAATAACATGTTTGGTGCAAAATTAATTTAAAGAGTATTTATGAAATTTATGTACTGTAATTACATGTAACACATTTTTGTATTTCAATACATATGTTGTGTGTATGCAATACCCATTTGCACAGACTTATCAATGTGAAAAAATTTACCAAAACATTTTTATGAGCAAATCAGTCTTGATATGTACTTAGAATTTAGGCAAAAGTACATGCACAGTACTGCACAGTGTGTATGCAATATTACAAAACTAACAGAATATCTCCGAACAATTTCATACTATATTTTTAAGCAGCCTACATATATATATATATATATATATATACCATTTATAATTTTGTTTATCCAGAGTTTGGTTCTCCTGAATTCTGAACTTATAGACTAATACTGCAGCACATTGGTTTTTTCTCTAGAAGGAATAAGCAAAAATGTCCAAAACTATAAATTTGCAGGCTCAACAACCCCAACACAGATGACAAACTTTACATTACACTATTTACAGAGCTAATTTATATACATACTGTGTGCAATAATAGTACAGTATGCAGGATTTTTCGATGGAGGTCAAGGAAACCTCCATTCATCCACATAGACACTATTATATCCATATATTGCTCATCATGTTACAACCCAACAAAACAATAAGTTGTTTAATATCTTGGCATATGATGTACACACATTACCCTGTGAATCCAAAAACCAAATTGAACGATAAGTGCTGTCTAAGGGTTAATATCGACTGCGGATCACATTTTATGATTTTTGTAGAAAGATACAACATTAAAAGAAAAGAGTTGGCACTTCAGGAAAGCTATTTATCATACTATTAAAGCTATTAAAACCAAATCCTGTGGTTCTCAGTTGGAGTTGCCATGAGTTTCATTCACTGAAATATGGGCCCTGCTACCTTTGAAAATGAGATTTTGATGCTGGGGTGAGGAAAAACTGCTGGATGTGATGAAATCTCCTAACAAGGTTCTCCTTGGTAGTATGCCTTTGTCAACTCTGGCGGTAGTTGCTCTGATAGGTTGAAAGGAAAATTTTGCTCAGTGAAAATCCCAACACGAGCAGTTCAAAATATTGGGTATATGGAATGGTAACCCTCGCTTACTATGGCTTCAGTCTCAATTTTAACAATGTTTCATATGAAATGAATGACACAGTACGGAGAAATGACATAGCTATATATTATTGCCTTGTGAAAGGGAAATATGCATCATATCAAATGGTCTCCTGATAGGCACTCTCATAGCTGCTATGGAACTCCCGTCTGGCATGTGCAAATTTGTTCCAAGATGGGCTGCCTCTCACTGGAGGTCCCAGGAGTCTATTAGTTCGTACCCCGTACCTATGACCGTGCTCACGTTTGAAGTGGGTAGCAAATCTATAATTGGTGTATTTCTTGACGGTGCAGTTTTAGGCGATACAGTTTTCCCTCGGCCAGGTCACAGCACAGTGGGTACCTAAAGTTACCTATCTATAACAGTACTTTAGATATCTTGACACGCTCTAAACGGCTGATCAAATGATACGACAAATTTTAATTTCTAAGCTGTTCTCATATATAAGGACACACTACCAAAGAGAAACACTGTCTAATAAGAGACAGATTTCAACCACATCCTAGCTAGTTTCCCGATGTCCCTAACACATTGAAACCTATTGTCAAAGGAAAAAGAAGCCATATTTTTTGTAACGCAGTGAAAACCCTTTGCAACTGAAATAAAAAGAAAACATAGAAGTTTCCATTCACCTGGGCACTGTAATGGTCTCAAACCGTGGACCCCGTCGTGGTGAGGGACGACGCCGTCTGTTTTTGCAGAGAATTTGGTTTTGGATATACTGAATTGAGTTCCACAAGTGCCTGACAGCTACAGTGGACAGCGTTTTGGATTCAGGAGCACTTTGTTCCACCAGTCTGTGAGTTTTGCCCCATATCCTAATGGCAAATCCACATCATCCCTGCTTCAGCAAACCAGATTCGTCAAATTAGGTGAGTAAATCCAGCTTGAAAAGTGTGTTTTCCAACCAGAGATGTGTTGAATCAAGTTTCCACTCTATTGTAATATTTTCCATGGGAAATAAAGTATGGTACTGTACAGTAGAGGTAACAGAAAACTGTAAAGTAGTACACTACTATTTAAACAACTATAATGTTCCAACAGGTTTTCAAGCTATATGAAGACTACATAGAGAGAATTGTGTTGGGACTAATACCAGGTACATCAGGCAGTGGAAAGTCAACAGATCGAGCTCTGTCGAGAGTCCACTTCCACCTGACTCTCTGATGTTGGTGTTCCTTGTTGTCATCCTCAACACACCAACTCTTGTTATTTGGAGTAGATTAGTAAGGTGAGGCATAACTTAATTTTAGCCTTGTGA
>WNGS01028583.1:7644120-7676897 GCA_020271785.1 Procambarus virginalis | reverse complement strand
GGGGGGACATTGGTCCTTGGAATCAACATAAAATAACAGCAAGGTATCTCGCATTTATAGCATTGTGTGTACTGTATAGGATATCTGATTCCAACTTCTGTTACTAAGTTGGGGGACTACCTGTATGAACAATCTGCATATAACATTTATCTTTTGACATTATGTATGTACACACACACACACACTCCAGTATATATCACAAACCTGAATAAGTCTGACATGAATGGTATTAACTTGTTTATCCACAACAACATATTAGAAATGTGACAAGTTTTTATCAGTCTAAAAATAAAACTTAAAATAACAAATAATAAAAATATTTGATAATTATATAGTTTTGATCATTACTACCATATATAACAATCAATTGTTTGTTTATTCATTCATTCTTCACATTCTTGCATGTGTATGAACAAAATATGTGAAACACATAATTGTCATCTGCTGAAATAAATCATCTAATACAGTACTGTACTATGATTAGTGCTCAGTTTTAATAAACTTCTTGCAACAATCAAACAAACAGAACATTATATTACATATTGAATCTCACACCCAAAGACATCTTGAAGCACTGCAAATGCCTCACAATAGTGCTTTACTCAATGGCTGACTCCCCAGTGTTCTGAGAACCATCCGAGCCAGGTGTGGTCGCTGCCGAGTGAGTACCCTCTGTGGCGGTGGTATCTTCTGTCCCTACCTGAGCCATGAAAGGCTGGTTGCTTCTGCTAGGTGGATCATCGTCTTCATTTTCACCATCATCAGATGCATGGGGAGCCAAAGTCTGATGTAAGGGCAACCATTATTAGAGCTCCCATAATGAAGTACGACACACGGTATATGTGCACACTGCCGAACATCAGTGTGATGCACGACATGAAGTGCACCATCCAAGATGCCTGCTTGTAGAATTTTCTGAAAAATATAAATAAATCATTAAATAAGATGCTACAAATTGCAAAATGTTCTTATTTTGATTACAGTTTCAGTTTGAATGTGGCTTGAATTATATTTTCCAATTTTGGAGTCTCAATATACATTATATGCAAGGTTAAAATCTAGTGGAAGGCCCACAAGCCAACTCTAACTGTCACCTAAAAGACTCTTGCAGTTGTTAATAATGAACTAAAAAAAGTCCACTCATGGATGTCAACCAACAAACTAACACTTAACATAAAAAACACCTACTACATCTTATTTGGAAGCAAATCTACAAATGCAATTCAGCTTCAGATAGACAATGTATAACATTAGCAATAAAAATTATGGAAAGTTCTTGGCCTATTCCTAGACAAGTGACTCAACTTCAGTACCCACATACAATACATAACTAAGTCTCTAAAACAGTTGGTATACTCTCCAAAATCAGATATTATGTACCTAACTCTGCTCTCATCTCTCTATATTATGCACTAATCTATCCCTATCTGAACTATGGTATCTGTGCATGGGGTTCAACCACTGCAAACCACTCAAGTCCATCATCACCCAGCTGCTATCAGAATAATATCAAATTCTGCTTTCAGACAACACTCAGCCCCCTTGTTTAACTCCTAAACATGCTAAACATAATCTCACTCCCACAAATTCTCTTGTGTCAACTACATTTACAAAACCCTGTTCTCAAATGCAAATCCTGCTCTGAAACTCTCCCTGGAATGATGTAATAGAACCCATTATTACCACACCAGAAATAAATATCTCTTTGATATCCCCAGAGTTAAACTTAATCTGTGTAAACACACTATGCAAATAAAGGGACCCAGTTTATGGAACTCACTCCCTATTGAATTGAAAAGCTGTCCAACTTTACATCATTCAAAAACAATACTAAAAAGTACCTAATTTCATCTTCATAGTTTTTCACCTTTTGCCTTAAAATTGCACTGTATCTATTGCTACCCAATCTCCCAACCTATATGTACCCAATTTGAACATTTTTACCATTGTGATTACCGCTCTTAATCTTAAGTACTTAATTAACCGTTACTCCCACCCTTATCCTACAGTCACCTACGTGACTCGAGTGTTTCCCTCGCGTCTCTGCGGGTCCACAACTCAAAACTTTTGCCACACCCTGTGACCAGACTTCAACGCCAGGCGTCCCTAGACGTGAGTCTACTGACACACTAGTCCCACTAGCATGCTGTACAATACCAGTACACCTCGGGTTATTGCGTTCAAATGGAGTAAAACAGTTGATCGCAATAATCTGAGCAGAACCACCACTTAAAACTACTTAAGAAATACACCTGCCATCCCCAACTGACCTGGGGACCAGCGGTGGCTGGGTGTCCCCGTGGGACATGCGGGTCACCTGTCACACTCAGATGACCTGCACACCACCAACCGCTAAGTTCCCAACTCACCAAATCTTATCACTAACATAAATCACTACACACGCAAGTTCTGGTGAACATTCCCTGAACTCCACAAAACTCACAAAATCACTAGAACAAATCGCCAGAAAATCACTATCTCCTAACCTGAAAAAAACTCGCTAACTCGCGAATATTAACCCCTGTCAATATCTCCCTGATAGCGCCTGAGCGGCAAAAGACACGTGGGACTGAGCAATGTTAAATTAACACCTGCTACATTAAACATTGTTCAACACCGCTGCCATCATTGTAACGGGGGGGAAGAGAAAGAAATCGAATAAGTATCGAGTAAGTAGGAAGTGAGTATGAGAAGTAGAAGAGATAGAAGGGTAGATAGTAGAAGTAGAAAAGGCTGATAATAGAAGTAGAAGAGTAGATAGTAGAAGTAGAAAATAGTAAATGCTAGAAATTGCTAGTAGAAGAAGAAATTGAAAATTGCTGCCACCATCCATTCTAGATTATCTACATACAAGACAAGGAATGGAACTTGTCTGTACCAATAGATGTTATTACCATGTTTCAACTCTAAACATGTATTCATTAATCTCAATATTCAGAAAAGATGATATCATTAGGTCATTATTAGTATGTTCCATCTTTATCATGTATTCACTAAAATCATGGAACCAGTAACCGCTGAGGTTTCCTCCTCTCACTCAAAACTCCAGGTAACAAAGTTAAACACAATTTAAATAATAACTTTCAATTATATTTCACATACTAAGTATCAATAATTTAAGCAAGTATAAATGTTCAAGCTTAATATTTCAAAGTGAGTCATCATCCAAGAATTCGAGAACCCTACAACTCGACTGCCCCTGATCATCACACAACACCTGTTTAGTGAACACGACAAAGTCCCACAATGTTCAACTCACCAAGTGTCTCCGAGTCTTAAGAGTCTCCGTGGAATAGAGAAAGGGGGGGGGGGGGTCTGTAGTTGACAGAGACTGTCCCGCCCCCGCCGGCAGACCGCCTGTCTGGACGGCTGGCCGCTGCTGTCTGTTCTTCTGTCTATGGCTCTGCTTCTGCTGTCCTTCTCCTCTCCTCCTGAATCGATAGCTCTCCGAGTATATATTGGGAAACCTGGTAGCTAACTCCGCCCACAAGTAGATAGCCTCCGGCACTCTACCAAGCCACTCCTTAAACGTCGGCATGTTTGAAGGCTACCCGGCTCAATTATAAGATTAGCGAGAGCCAGGTGAGATTCGCCTGGCTGACCTCAGGTCACTTGGTTGTCAATTAACACTTAGAGGTGTGAGATCTAGGCCAGACAAGTTGGCGTCTGTCAAAATCCTTGTCTGTGACTCATATATCTCCATGTATGTATTAAATAAAATTAAACCAAACACCTTTACAGTGTTACACTGTGACATTGGTGTTAGTGCTGTTTCTGACAAAAAAAAAGATCAGAAGTAGGAAATCACATAGTCTGTGAGAAACATGAAGAGCCAGTGTGGAAAGAGAAGTGACATAAAAATATTGAAACCTTCTAAGGCTGAGAATTTGGGTGAGGTATTTAGAAGCTGTTTACCAATGATCTATGTATCATTGTAGGCTGGGGCTGATAGTTTTTGGTGCACAGTTACAGTCCGTAGTCGAAACCATGACATTAACCATGGGCATTGAAGACTTCAAGGTCAGTTTGGGTTGACTATAGAGGTTTAACAGATGGTATGACAGTACTTCATTGTAACTGCATTATAACTGTTTTTCAAGACCGGCTTGTGTTACAAAAGTTAAGTGAACATATTAATTTTTCATAATTTTTTATAATTCTTATTTATATGCATAAAATTATTATATTTGGATATTCTGAAATGTATTGTATATTTTGCTGTAAGATAAATCAAGAAAATTAAGTGATAAATAACAAGAAAAAGAAGTTTTTGTGGAAAATATCATTCAGCTCCTTATGTTTTAGTGGTGAGCCAATATCTAACTTGAGTGAAGTCCTCCTTGTCTTTTTGATAATGGATTTTAAGGTCTGCATTATGAATATTGGTGAAGCAATGCACTATCATATCCAAAATGGAACTTTCATAGTAATCAACTTTGCTGTCTGCTCTCCTGATAAACTGGAGTGTATTTTTAAATGTTGTAATTTTGTTTGTATTATCTTAATACGATAATTTAATACATTTATATATCTTGGTCTACTTTGTTTATTTGGCATCAGATGTATTATTTGTCGAGCAATCAATTATCCTTGAATAAAACTTGGACTTTAATGCACTTTTTCAGAGAATCACTGGAAAACGCTATGTAAGTTCCTTTTACCCTACCTCTATTGAGTTGGACAAGGAGGGAGACTGGAACGAAATAGTTAAGCGCCAGCACACTCACATAGCCCTGACAACACCACGCAAGACCTATCTCATGATACCACTGAATCCTGGCCATCAGTTTTACCATGAAGCAACCATAGTTGCTACAAATTTGGACAATAAGCACTGGGTTGTAGCTTGTAATGTTAACCATGTGCACAAAGGTACACGGATGTGGTAAGTTTGAGCACGATTTATCGTTGTGATTTATTGCTGTAATGACTAGATTGCTGTACAGAATGTAGTGGGATTTTTGTCTCCTATTATCATCAGATTTCTGTTGCTAAATCATAAATATGAATAATTTTCCTCAAAATTATTTTCTAAAGAAACATGAGGTCACATTGTATGATGTATAGATGTACACACTTCATCTGTGTGCTGTCTGTCTACCTCCTACTGTGAACATATAACTAGTATTGTGTTCACTGATATCTGCACCTTGTACATAATTTTTATTGCAGTCGGGATCATCTATGACACTTATCATTGCAAAATAGTTGCAGTTCATTATTTTATTATTAAATGATGGTGTGGTGCCACTTAATAATGAGGCTGTGCTGTGAGCTACAGCTGCATGCACCAGCTTTGGTCACTCTGGCAGTACTGATCTCACAGCCAGGAGGGATGCAGATAATTTTGTTTTTCAAGATGGCATCTGTTTACTGGAGTCCTGAGGAACAGGACGTGGGCTCTGTGTACCCGCAGGAATTTTGAATTGTACAATATGCATTACTAATAAATGTGATATGCTGGTGTGCACATCCCCTTTTCCCTTGATATCACGGTGTGTGTGTGTGTGTGTGCAGTACAGTTGTTAAACCAAACATTTTAGTACAGTAGTTTGCTAAAGAGCTTTCAGAAAAAAAGAGGATCTTTTCAAAGACCAAAAATAATGCATTGACAGTTGTCAATGTTTAATATCAGGGTAAAATACTCAAATTAATGTATAGTGCTCTGTATAATTTCATAGCGTATTAACATAATACAACACTATACAGAATTTATTGTCTTATAAAGAGGTTATTTGATCCTTCACTATTCACTCAGCAGTAATTAGAGGATATAGTTGTGAAGCTAGTAATAGATATTTTTGGGAAGACAATATGGCTAAGGCTTAACATAAACTTTGTGAAAGAGACAATCTATCCTCCCAAAATTGTAGAACCTGTAGCTAATGTGGATTAAATGTACAAAATGTGGGCTGTTGTATAAAACAAATGTTCATGTTTTGCATTATAGGAACTCTAAAGATAACAAAAAGTTAGAGTAACCGTCTAATCATCCCATGGCCTAAATAAACAATCCTAGGCCTAATTTAGCACATACCTGGTTGATTACGTGGTTGATGGGGTTCTGGGAGTTCTTCTACTCCCCAAGCCCGGCCCGAGGCCAGGCTTGACTTGTGAGAGTTTGGTCCACATGCATGTATTTTACTATGCTTAAGAAAAGTTTGGGTTGGTTGTTGCCTTGTATCTTGGGCTTTCTACAAAATTAATAGTACAAACCATGGATTTTATCTTTTGTACTTCCATCCACTGTAGCTATATATATGTACCATGATTTTTGGATGACTGGTTGATAGGAGAGTTCTTAGCCTGTAGACAAAAGCAAGAAGATTCCTGCTGTACCATCCAGTGTATAAGGAAAAAGGAATCTCCCTAAATTTGGCTCATTCATACAGTATTTTTCAATTTTTTACAAAGGAGTACAATTATAAGTCAAAGATATGGGGCTGTGGGAGAGTCATTGAGTGTACATGTATTTAAAATAAAATTCTGTGGCTGGAGATCATGGTCGTGTATATGAAACTGAGAATTGACGGCTTTAAACTGGAAATGTTGATAATTTTTTTATCAACAAAGTGGGTTGCCTTGATGCCCTCATTGCAGGACTGGGAATCAACTGTGAATTGATTGTTGTAAAATAATTGTTCAGCTAGTTAAGTGAGGCATTATTGTTTGGTATTACTATAATAATATTGCAAACATTTTAGTAGCATTTCAGTTGTTCATTCATTTCCAAGAATTGCTGATATTTATATATATATGTTAGCTATCCTTTACTTTATAATCTCTTTCCATAGCTTGACAGGAGAGAATCTATCGAGCAAAACAAAGAAGATGAAGGGCAAAATGAAGATGGTGGAGCTAGACTTGGGAAGCCTTAGTGAAGCTGGTCATACACACATCATTGTCAGCATTCCTCCCACTGATGAAAGAGTCAGTAAATTTATTTAATTTACTGAGTAGCCATTTTGAGTTATTTTGTAATTTACTGGCATTTTTGTCTTGTTTTGCGTTGTTTAATTTATATTTAGGATTACAAAGATCCACAAACTTATACATCTCCATTTCTACTTCAGGTGGAAGTTGCCATTGATGTGCACAGTAAAACAGGACGGCAGAGGGCCATCGATGTACCAGTCTTTTTCCGCTCTTTTATGCAAACGTTAATTGTGGACACAACTCCGCAAAAAGCACTGTCATATAACGTAACTCTCAAAGGTCTACAAGACATGTGGCAATCCTTTAAGTTAATTCTGCGACCTCGATCATCATGTGTAACTGAGAAGGTCCCTATGGCTAAAATATATTTGCCTTGGGCTCAGAAAGAGTTTTACCTGCATAGTAGGTAAGAGTTTTGACTTGTATAATGTATTATTCAGGCTCATAAAAGTGGAATTATAAAGATATTATATTTACTGAGTGTAGCAGGCAAAATAAATGGCAGGATAGTAACTGGAAAAGCCAAGGAAATTACTGTGATTGATCAGTGATTAACAAGGTGGGTTCCATGTGTGGGTGATGTATATTCATATATTCTATACACAAAGAGGATGTGTGTATTAGATACTCGCATTGATGCAGCTTATAGAGAAGGCATGTGAGAAGGACTGTAAGGTGTATATGGCATTTGTATAGTTGGGGAAATGCTTTAATAAACTTAATAGTTTATCAGGCTGGACTGTAAGTTAATAGTACAAAATCTGGATGTTTTTAGTTTTCAACTGTCCATATTTTGTACATTTTCAATACTGTTGGTATAGGTAGAGTACAGTATTGTACAATACAGTACAGTACTATCATTTGGGAAAGGTAATTTATTTGTATATATCTTACTGTATTGCTTAGTATGGTACTATTATATAGTAAGTACTGAAGTAGAACTTTTTGAATTATGCTTGTCATACAGAGAGTAAGTCACAATAACATAGCTGAAGATTTTGCACCCAGCCCACACATCTGAAAGAAACGAAAGCGGTGACATTTCGTTGCATCCTAGACACATTGCGCAACTTGATAAGGATCCCGCACAGACTGAAACACTCACTTTCATTTCTTTTCAGATGTGTGGGTTGGGTGCCATATTTTAAATGTTTTATACAAAATGTTTTAAAATTAATTTGTTGTGGATTACTTATATCCAGAAATGTTTAAAGTTGTGTGACATGCTTCACATGATTTCTTTTTTCTTTTTTTCAGTGGTCCAGGTATATCTTATGTTGCTGAGCTCGACATCCCACGTCTTGATGATAATTCCTCTGCTAGCATTCAGGTTATTCTAATCCTGAATGTACCTACTCCATACTGTAGTTTAATAATTGTGTTAGTTAAATTATATTGGATGTGGCAACCCTGTTATATAGGGGTAAGAGTGCTTACCTATTAGTGCTTACCTATCATGTGAATTTGAGTGTGTGTGAACCCTCTGTTTCCTGGCTGTCAAGTACTCCTGTACCCAATCTAGTGTCTTTCCAGTTAATTGTCACTCCATCATTTATATTAGTCTCTTGTGGGGGAAGTGTATCAAAAGTCTTTTGGCAGTCTGGGGATATGTAGTCCTACCCATCCTTCCTTCTCTTGTCTTATTTTGGTGTCCCTGTCATAGAATTCAGTCACGTTTACTATGCATGATTATTCCTCTCTGAAGCTGTTTTGTGCCTCTGTTATAAAATTTACTCGCTCGAAAGTTCTACAGTCTTTTCCTGATGACTTTTTTTTCTAGAATCTTGCATTGAATGCATGTTAGTGACACTGGTCTATAGTTTAGTGCTTCATGTCTGTCCCCTTTCTTGAATATTGGAACTACATTTTCCTTTTCCAGAATTCCAGTACTCTCCCATCTGTAAGTGTAATGTTGAACACTATAGTTAATGGATAACACAAGGTAATCTTCCATGGGTATCTACCATTACTGGCAGCTTCCGCCGGGTACGTGGTAGATTACCCATGCTTCCAGGGCAGGTCCTTAACTAACAGATAATTTTAAGTAGGTAAATTTTAGCAGAATTAATAATGATACAGATACATTGCAAGAAAAAAAAAATGAGATGAGAGAGATGTATATTAAAGTAAGTATATTAAGTATAAGATGTAAGTACTGTTATTAAAGCACATTGGTATATAAAGCTCTGATTGATTACATGGACAGCTTGATTGGTAATTAAAACAGATTAATAGACATCATACAGCAGATTGATAGCACATACAAGAAGACAGCAATGATCACAATGGTAAAGATGTTCAGATTGGGTACATAAAGATTGGAGATTGGGTAGCAATAGATACAGTGCAATTTTAACCCCTTAACTGCAATGCCTCCAAATATGACACCCCCCAGTGCACAGGAAATAAATTATCTGGAAAAAATTCTTTTGATTTTTTTAAAGTGTCAAAACCCTTCCCTCAGTATGGGTATGTAAAAAAAAAATCGAAATTGTGCTTGCTTTGGCTGCTATGGGGTCTGTAAGTTGGCGCGTGACGTCATCATTCCCCTTTCGCCCGTGACGCACGCTCCCGGGGCTAGTAGGGCGCATGGGGCTGGGGGCGCGAGTTGCCGCGAATATATTTATGTTCATTTTTGCGCACAGTTCTAAATACATTTTATTTGTTTTTACGTGATAATCCTATGTATAATGAACACGTACACTATATTATAGCAGTAAATCATCCGTACTGTCTGAAGACACTATGTTACATGCATGACACTTGTGTACACATATGCTGCACATATTTACTATGTATCATGCTAATTTATGTTTATATACAATCTATTTACACAGTATACACTGTCACACACTTATACATTCACCATCAACACATTCAGAACACCTTGAGTAAGAGCAGCCACACCCAGCCAGTCTCCCTCACTCTAACATCTTACTCGCCAACATTGCTCCTCCCATCATACTGTTATTGTTCTTATTACCCTATTTACACATGTTATATATTCTATCAACATGTTTTATTTACCAGAACTATGCAAGTAAGCCGGTATTGTGTCCAAACAGTACAGTTGCCACCATACACTGCATGAAAAATCACGCAGCAGACAGCAGACGACGCTACAATTACGACATTACCTCCCTCACCAAAATAGCTCCTCTCAACAGTCTTCTGTTGCTGTTCTTACACTATATAACACACTGTATATACCCATGTACATATGTTTGCCCATAGCGAACCACTAAGTAGTATGGTGAGCAAACAAGAGTGGCTGCGACACACACACAATGAGGCTACCTCAATTCTCTCCCTCCCTCCCTCACCAAAATTCCTCCTTCCACAATACTACGCACAATACTAATTATAACCACAATCCTGCTATTATCACACTCCTGTCACTAATTCCTGTAAATGAATAATTGACCACACGTTTATTTTGGAAAGGAACCTAAGAAGTCATTTGAAGATTCCTAGATGGACGAAATAATGCTGTGGTGCTGTGGCTAGCGCTGTGAACATCGTGAACAGCATTGAATCACTGATATTTGAACATTGTACCCAGTCATTATCACACTCAGGCTCTTCTATACTACTGTACTATCATGGCTAAATAATACAAGTTATATATATATTTTGACATTATTAGGCGAGTCTGTGGTCACACGCTGAACAGCAGTGCTGTGCGCTCATGCTGCGAGCGCCAGCCTTGGTTGCTCACTACTGAGGCTCCCACACCGGGAATGTAGACCACAATTTTTTTTAAAGATGGCGTCTGTTTACAAGAGCCCTGAGGAAGCTGATGTGAACCCCATGTAGTCGCGGGAGTTTTGAATGGAACGTGAAAAATACAAATACCCAGAGGTGCGATGTGCAAACCAGACATGAGCCTGCAGGCGCGTTGCGCAGTTTAAGTGTTAAAGCAACAAGGTAAAAAACTATGAAGATGAAATTAAGTACTTTTTAGTTTTGTTTTTGAATGACGCAAAAGTTGGACAGCTTTTCAATTCATTAGGGAGTGAGTTCCATAGACTGGGTCCCTTTACAGTATTTGCATAGTGTTTACACAGATTAAGTTTGACTCTGGGGATATCAAAGAGATATTTATTTCTGGTGTGGTGATAATGGGTCCTATTACATCTGTCCAGGGAGAGTTTCAGAGCAGGATTTGCATTTAAGAACAGGGTTTTGTAAATGTAGTTGACACAAGAGAATTTATAGAGTGAGATTATGTTTAGCATGTTTAGGGAATTAAACAAGGGGCTGAGTGTTGTCTGAAAGCAGAATTTGTTATTATTCTGATAGCAGATTTTTGCTGGGTGATGATGGACTTGAGGTGGTTTGCAGTGGTTGAACCCCATGCACAGATACCATAATTAAGATAGGGATAGATTAGTGCATAATATAGAGAGATGAGGGCAGAGTTAGGTACATAATATCTGATTTTGGAGAGTATACCAACTGTTTTAGAGACTTTCTTAGTTATGTGTTGTATGTGGGTGCTGAAGTTGAGTCTCTTGTCTAGGAATAGGCCAAGAAACTTTCCATCATTTTTATTACTAATGTTTACATTGTCTATCTGAAGCTGAATTGCATTTGTAGATTTGCTTCCAAATATGGAAGCAACTTTTCTATGTTAAGTGTTAGTTTGTTGGTTGACATCCATAAGTGGACTTTTTTTTAGTTCATTATTAACAACATTATTTAGTGCATGTGGGTTGGGGTCAGAGTAGATGAGGGTAGTATCATCAGCAAACAATATAGGTTTCAGAATATTAAGAGACATTAGGCAGATCATTGATGTATATAAGAAATAGGAGAGGTCCCAAGATGCTGCCCTGTGGCACTCCAACGGTTATTGTTAGAGTGGGAGAGGTTATAACATTGATGGCTACACATTGGCGTCTATCACAAAGATAGGATTGGATATAGTCCAGGGCATGGCCACGGATTCCATAATGGTGGAGTTTACGTAAGAGATAGTTGTGATTAGCAGTATCAAAGGCCTTTCTCAGGTCAATGAAGAGTCCAATCGGAAATTCAGTCCAATCGGAAGTTCTGTAGTTGTATGGAAACCTAGGAAGCCAAAGCCATCAAAACATGTAGCTTCCAATTATGTTCATTGGGGTATGGTATTTTGAACATAGAAGTACAGGAACTCAAAATTACAACAGGCAATCAACAGGTAACAGAGCCACTGGGAGCCAAGTGGTAGACTAGCAAAGAAAAAGAGACTTGTAAGGCTCGAGTTTAAATAATAATAATTTGTTTTTGATAAGTGAAATGAATAAAATGTGATAATTTATTTTTTCAGTATTCAAGGCAGCTTGGTTGGTGTGTTTCGGCGCTTAATGTGGCTGTACGGTTCCCAGATTCCAACGTACTGTGCTGTGCATCTTCTTCTCACCCTGGCTACGCAGCTGCGGGTGAGATTTGTACATTTCCTTGCTTTGCTATATATCTTCATACAGTATTCAGTACTGTGTTATATTTATATTCAGGGCTTCATTTAATCCTTACACTGCTCCAATAATATGCAATTTTTTCTTCATTTGATTTGTTAACTATTTTTAGACATAGTGGTACTTTAAATAGCTGCACTGTTTACTGGTTAATGAGGCAATATTAGGGTAATTTATACTTAGGTTCCGAGAAACTGGTTAAAGTAGATAATGCATGTGGTATTTTATAGACTTCTGTTCACTCACAAGTCAAGTAAATACTCCAGTTACTGTAGACCTATGCTAGTGCCTAAGAATCCAAAGAATGGCAAAATTTTATTGGGGCATTTCAGTATGAATAGAAGAGGAAAATTTTTAAAAAGTTGACACATTTACTTTAACCATTTACCTGCATAGTTAAATGTCTGAAGGTTGAATAATTTTTAAAAAGGCATATTGAGTATTCAAGAGAGAGAACAGCTATTTTCCAGAAAAGGTCTGAATAGAATTCTATTGGTCCCATTGGGGCCAATGAACATGGTGGTTGCACACAACCACTATCGGTCAGTGCTCACTAGCATCTAAAATATAATAAAACAGGTTATTTGTTTAACCAGTTACTAATTGTTCCCATCACTTATCATTCACACCCATGCTCAATTCTTGGCCAAAGACACACGCTCGAATTCACATGGATGTAGTTCACTGCATTCAAACAGTAAACACATACTATGTATCAAAAAGTGAAGTAAATATTATGTAAGAGTTTCTGGTGACATTCATTGACTGTTAAATAGTGTATTATTTAAAATGTTTCTTATTTTGTCAAATATCAGCTACACTCCATAAAGCCTTTGCTCCCCCTTTCTCCTCCCGAAGCCACTCCCAACCCAAAAAATTTCCTACTCATCTTCCAATATATCTGTAGGTAACATCATGTACTAGCAGTCTTCAACTTTCATAATACAGGGTACTTTTCAAGAATGAAGTTTATACTCCGCATTTGCTGGCAACAATTATTGATGAATTAATATGAAAACTAACTCTTAATGTCCCTCTTACCCTATTTCTAAGTTTACTGTATTGACTTCTTAAGAATTTGTCAATCAATTCATATCCCCATCCATATTAGGCTTGACCTCTTTCTTTGCACTGTGTGTTGAACATTTCTTAATACTGTTCAGTATTGCTTACTTTCCACCACACTAAACTTTAAAAGGGTTCATAGTTAAGGGTTCATAGTTTATTAATGAATTGCTATTAGATATGGGCTATGGAAAAGAACACTTTTGCACAGCCTCTCTTATATGTATCTCTTCCAAACCAGGACTTTTCATTATACCGTCCACTTTCCTTCTCTGAATCACTCGACAATTAACGAACAGATTCCTGGTGGTCTGTCTCGCACCTTAGGTATGGACACTGTTCAGTAATAACTAGCATGTCTCCTTTCACCCCTAATTTTTCATTTTGAACTTTTTTCATTACCATTAATATATTTTGTTTATATTTATGGAACCCCTCTCACATGCACATAAATACAATTTCAAAAATTATTATTATTATTATTATTATTACAGAATGGTATAATTATTATTGTTGTGGTTTTATCCTTTTTATCCCTTGCATGGACTAGGATGGTAATAGCCCAGAGAATATAGAGTACCTAATACTAAACAAGCAAGTTTCTCAGTGCATATGGCTGCCACATTTTTCACATGAGAAGAACAAATTTTCAGCAATTTCCACTCCTAGTATGGTAATTGAAAGTACTGTATGTATTATATTGGAACAAAAAGTGGCCTGTGGAAATGATTCTTGCCCCGTTATCTCTGGGTGCCTAATTTTCTTCAAGGTGTTGCCTCTTATGTTATGCTTTCTAGCCATTGTGTGTGGCCCTGGCTCCCAATAGGCAAGGTTGGGTCCGAGAGGCCTAGTGCATCTTCCAGTTGTGACTGTGCCAGTGATCATCTGAAAGAGCTAGTGAGGGCTGTGCAGAAAAGAGCATTTCATTACGGTCACTGTTTGATTATTATGCCTTAGGAATTGTGAATTTGCATTGTTAACAGTTCAGTACCTTGGTTCTTGGTGAACAGCTCAAAGTAAAGTAGTTTAAATATAATATGTTGATATATGAAGAGCTGTGGTTTATGAATTCCTTTTAAATTATCAGTCTCGGGAAAATGAAGGTTGAAATCGCGTGTTAATGCCTTCAGTCATTAGGTAATTATTATGTAATTTTGAACACGAATTGAAAACAAAAGTATTTAAGTATGGTAGTTAAACTTGTAAAATATTGTAACAAACGTTTTTGGGCAAAAGGAAGTTATAGATCATATTTTAGGTCCAATTGTGTCAGTGCATAATGTTACACTAGACATTATGGTAATAGGTAAAGTCTCTCTTCCAATATTCTTATCCATATACAATGTCATACACAACCCTCTACACCTCCATACACAGCCCTTTACACCTTCATACACAGCCTTTACACTCCTCCATACACAACCCTCTACACTCCTCCATACACAACCCTCTACACTCCTCCACACACAACCCTCTACACCTCCATACACAGCCCTTTACACTCCTCCACACACAACCCTCTACACTCCTCCATACACAACCCTCTACACTCCTCCATACACAACCCTCTACACCCTCCATACACAACCCTCTACACTCCTCCACACACAACCCTCTACACTCCTCCACACACAACCCTCTACACCTCCATACACAACCCTCTACACTTCTGTAATATCACCCTTGTCACTCATTCTCTGTCCTTCCATTCTTTCTACATACCTTAACTATCTAGTTCCATTTGTTTTTCAGAGTTAACAGGCAACCTTCAACAGTTATTTTGTGCTTCCTGTACCTCCTCCTTTGGATTTATATAACCATACCTCACTACTATACATTAAAGTGAACATACAGCAGAATTTGGCATGCCCAAAATGTTAAGTTTTTTTTTTCTCAAAAACTTTCAGTGCCTCCATTCCCCCTCAAATTTATTTAGATACTAACAAATTGTATTCTCTTGAGCTGTTTTCCATTCATCCAGATTTCACATTTCTCCTCCACTCTTTGTTAAATTGAACTATCTTTGTATTTTCTGAGGGTAGTCCTTTTGGCTCCTTGGAGCTATCTGGGTTGATATGAATGTATTCGACCCTGGCATCAGTCAGTGTGCATGGAGTTCTAGGCCTACTGGGGACCACGAGCCAGAACCTTGCCCCCTCAGATAGGCACAATAAGCAATGGCCTATAGAAACCCCCGTGTGGTTGGAAGCATTCTATGTCTGCCATTGACCGGGTCAGGCACCCAGAAAGGTAAGCGTCCCAAAATAAACCTCTATTCTGGTTAAAATATTGCTGCTGAAAGCCGAACTAGTGGACACAACTCCCCAAATGAAAAGGAGCAAATGAACATGACATCACCCTGTCACCGCGCTGCTGTTTGCGCACACCCCTCCCCCTCACCAGGAGGGGGAAGGGGGAGTGGAGCCCAGACCCCTGTGCCGGCTATCCATCCTGCAGTTCTGTGGCTGATGTGGAACTGACAGTGTTGTGTGCCTCTGGCTCCAGAATTTTCCAGTTCTGTGCCTTGTGGTGTGTTGCTGTCTACGGTGGTGTTGTGAGCCAGGAGTAACTTCTCCAGTACTCGGGCTGCATGCACCTAGGGTTCCCTTCCCTAGATGCCCTGTAAGTACTGCCCTTGGGGGCTTGGGGTTGCCTTCCACAAGTCACCTTGGGAGCTACCTCCACTGTGTCTTTCGCTGCACCTTGCGAGACCTCTGTGTCAGAAGTTATAGGGATTGCAGGAGTGTTTAATCTGTCCGTAGTGACAGCTCTTAACCTTCCTTGACCTGTCACTAGTGAGAGCGACAGGTGACATGTTGTGTGTGTACAAATGATTTATGTTACTTGCATGGAGAATTGGGCTGTCATCATAGATTGCAGTGCATTGAATTGATTGATCATTAATGTCAGTGTGACATTGTGATTCTCTCTCTTTACAGGGTTCCAGTAATTGGGTAATTCATTGTTTGTTACTCATTGGATTATTTTGCCTGTGTGACAAGTATTATTCTCATTTGTGTATTATTGTGTATTGTGTTGTGTTGTTGTGCAGTATCGTGTTAGTGGCTTGTCAAAGGGGACAAGCGATAAATAATTCGTCTGATTATTTATCGAAAAGTCATTAATGTAGTCTTTATTGTCATTGGTTGCCAGCTGCCAGTTTGACAGAGTACAGTATTGAGGAGTTAATGGATTGTTGTGTCTAGTGATAAACAATAAATTAACATAATTGTCTTTGATGGAACACTTGTCAGTGTGACAGTGTATTAAATGTTAATTGATTTGTTGACTGTCTAGTGACAGTGATTAACATAATTGTTGGTGATTAATTAACATAGAGTAATTGTTAATTATCTTTGATTGCCGTCCAAGTGATGTGTGTTATAACGTAATTGATTGAATGTCTTGATGACGTTGATTGTTAAGCAATTGTTATTGTTGCTGTGTTCCATTTCATGTGTTCATGTCATGTTTTGGTGTTTGATTTGACAAAAGTGTGCACGAAGTACTTCAGGTTAGTTAACGTTTGTTGATGACCTGTCCAGTGGGTCGAGGTCTTGTGTGTGTATATATCTGTCAGGTGGTGGGTCAGGAAACCTACTGCAACAGTAGTGTTTGACAGATTTGAAATTGAAACTCTTGAATTAATGTAAAGTGGGTGGCTGTGTATTAGAATGTAAGTTTGTTGAATAAATTGTTATTTTGTTTATACAGGTCTTTTATGTCATTCCTCATTCTGCAGTACTGCCACCCTTATTCATCTTGTAACTTAACCAATGTGCTTGAGTTGGTTCAGGTTTCCAGCCCCTAATCTCAATCACTGAATATTAAATTCGATGTGAGAATCCATCCTCTACCTGCTATGTTCACTGTGAGTTGCAGAGAGAATGACCCAGTGAGAGAAGGTCTTGTAGTGCATTGAGGAGGGGAAGACCACCTTGGTCTTCATCCTTCTCCTGTACTACTGGATCTTTGGCGGTTGCTCTCACTTTTCAGATTGCAAATTTTGCATCAGGCTTCCCTGCATGGGGCCTGTGTGTGTTTGTAGTCAGTCCGGAAGTAGAATCTCACATCTGGCTTGAATGCAACTTGGGGCTAAGGCACTAGACAGTAAATTCCCCCATAGCCAGGGGGGGGGGGAGTAAAGTATAATCTCCAAGTCCTGGTCGCCCATTATTTGGTTAACGTTCCTGCTCATGGGCATTCCTGTGTTGCTTTGGGTCATAGATTGCAGCTATTTGTCTCGACTTCACGTTGAGGAGTGTGTGGCGGCCGCCTCCCGGGATAAGTCTCTCTTTTCTCTGTCTTTGGTTATGTAGCTCCAGGGAGCCTTAGGGGCTTCCCACAGAAAACCAGCGTTGAATGTAATGAAATGCTATTTTCTGGATGAGCCCCAGAGACTCCCTGGCAACTCTCCTTCCCTCCGGTCGGCAGTTTTTCACATTGTTTGATGCTTAGCTTCCAAACTGAACTGCTAGGTAGCCGGCGCGGGGAGATCAGGGGCTCCCCCCCTCCCCCTCTTGGGGAGGGGAAGACTGCACAGACGAGCGACACAAAAATGGAGGGATGTTTGCTTGTTTCCATGGGATTGGAGGGAGTTCTGCCTATCTTTTTGGTTTTTGGTTTTTAGTTGTAATTTTCTTACCATGTGGGGTTTTTGTTATGCCTACCTTTCTGGGTGCCTAACCCTGGTCGATGGCAAATGAGAAAAAACCCAACCACAAGGGGGTTTTCCAGGGCCATTGCTCCCTGCACCTCTCTGATGGCCGAAGTTCTGGCTCGTGGTCCTCAGTAGGCTGAACTCCATAGACTAATGCCCCGGTCTAATATATCACACATTAGTCGGATAGCTCCAGGGAGCCTCAGGGGCTCAAAAATATAGCATTTCATTACATTCAACGTTGGTTTTCTCTGGGGGATATTGGAGATTAAGACATTAAATAATATTGAGGATTAAAGGTTACATTTTGATCCTTGAACTTTAGAATTGGTTGGTTGGTTGTGTGTGTCAGTTGTTTATAGGCCTCAATATTGTTGTTTTAGATTTAGAAAAGGCTTATCAGTATCCGTACTTTCAATTATTTTAATGTACAGCGTCTGTCTTGTCTGTCTTATATACATTAATGGTTCATCATTTCAAAAGTTGACTTTGCGCACATTGTATATACAGTGCTTTTTCATGCTTTTTTGTGTGTGCATTAAATATGTGATGTCCTTCGTATTATATCCATTTAATAATTATTTCTCCTCTTTGATTTTTTTTTTTTTTTCAGACGATTGGGAATGATGGTTACTGTCCATCCTTCTTTTCATCCATGCTTACCCTCTCACCATTGGCCATTGTTCCTTTTATTAAGATCAGCAGCATTATATTGAAGTAAGGATTAGGGCACATTCAAGTATTTGTATCATTATTTGTTGTTGCATATTAAAAGAGCCATGCATTATTTTCAAGCCAACTTTTTTGAAGCCGAAAGTTTTTAAATTATGAATGTGCTGAGTTTGTATTTTTCCTTAAAATGTCTCCACAAGTTTTGCTTTGTGTGGCTAAATATTTTGTCATCATATTTCAACTGCACACTTGTTATATTCTCTGCTATGGCACAGTTACCACGGTGTTTCCACACCATGAGGATAAGGGGGGGGGTGATAAGCTGTAGAAATAGATGCTCGATGCATAACTGCCAGGAGACCTCTTAATTAAATTTGTCTTTTTTTATGGAATGCCACCATACAGATACAAGCTTGTTTTGGTACAATATTTTATTTACTTATTTATTTATTTATTTATACAATTATCAAAGCACCACCTATATTTTTAGAAGCAATAGATAAACTCAAGTTTGTATACTGTATATTACATTCCTTTGCATGTAGTCTAAATGTTTTACCTTATCCTACTTACATCATCATACATGTGTGTATGTGTGTGTGTGTGTGTGTGCTTAGCAGGTATTCCTTCTTCTATATATTTTATGAAAATACTTGCTTTGTTACAGTTAGTCTCACAATGTAGTATTCAGTCTAGCCAAGAAACATTGCTGTTGAATGCAAGCCTAGATGTATGTTTCAATAGTGTTGCCTTGGGAAACATAGTCATAGATAGTCTTTGCATGGTCTTTTGCAGTCATTGTGGCAATACAAAATTGTGTGTGATAATATCTGGCACTTTACATGGGTGATTATCATTATTGTAACGTCCAGCATGTGGAATGCCATCACAGATCTTGCCATTTGTTTTACGTGGACTGAAGAGACTAAACACTTCATCCCTGAAAATATGCTCTGAGCTGTTTAATCTGTCTTTGTTGATTCATTTTATATGAATGTGCTTCAGAAAATTGAAAAGCAAATTAAAATTTAAAGCGAATGTACCTGTATGTATGTCTGAACATTGTATGGACAGTATGTATATATATCTGAAAACTCACACCCCAGAAGTGACTCGAACCCATACTGCCAGGAGCAACGCAACTGATATGTACAGGGACGCCTTAATCCACTTGACCATCATGACCGGACATAAGGAAGTGATAGCCGGAGCTATATGAACCACTTCCCCACCGGCACTTGGATGTAATCTTGGGCATAGCATTTTATCAAATCACCTCATTTTTTGGGGCAACACGTGAGGAACACAAATGCAAACACGCCTGAATGGTCCCCAGGACTAGATACAACTGAAAACTCACACCCCAGAAGTGACTCGAACCCATATGTTGAGCAAGACAGCTGTTCATCCCACTCAAGACCGTGGACAGAAGAAGCGAGGTAAACCGCCTGGAACANGCAGGGTACCTTCAATAGCAAGTGCACATAGTTATTCATCTGAAACATATCGTTTACATGAGCTTGCCTTGGAACTTGTAAGAGAGAATGTAACAGCTGGAAAACATCCTCAGGAGCGGTGGGGGGGGGGGACCTTTGACAAGCCGCTGGCTTCCTGTCCCAATCGAAGCCACTATAAAGAGTAGCCTGCAGGTAAAGAATTTTGTTTATTCTTTGTGTTTTTCTTCTAGTTTTAGCAACCATAGTAATATTTTGGATCTTTTGATTAAAATTTAGGTTGGATCCGATTGTTTAGGAAACATGGTACTTGGACATATATTGACTTACCTTGAGGAGCGGGATGTAGCTCTTTGGGCCCTGCCCCCTAATCAGTTGAACCTAGCAAACTTAAGTTTGTTGTTCTATGTCTTGCTCACATTTTGTCTTGAAGCTTCAGATGGTTATTGCATCCACTACCGCTATACAACTATGGTTCATTCCCTTATTGACCACTTTCATTGTAGATGAATGTTTTCTCATGTCTCTAGCTTTTTTGTATTTCTAGCGACCACTTATATCTTATCCAGATAGACACCTATGTCTATCCTTGTCCAAATTGTATATTCTCTTGAGTCTAGAGTTGGTTGACTTTCCATAACCTATCTTCATAACTTGGACTATTTAGTTTGGGCACTAGAATTGTTGATTTTTTTTCTCTGGGTTGGTTCCTATAGGAGCTCCTCAGAACTTAAGTGCTGGTACTGCTAAACCATCAGGTTGTACTGGGCCACTGAGCTTTGTGCAAGCTTACTTGGTACTAGGACCAAAATCTGGTTCTCTCAACAAGGCTAGGGAAGATTGGGGATCAGAGATCGATCCAAAACAAGAAAACTGAATAGAAAATTTAGATGAAACAAAACAAAAACCGGTCCTCGACAGAAGGAAATGAACGATGAAATGGATACATATAATAATTGACAATGGGTGGATAACCCTAGCTCCAACTCGCCCAGCCACAACTTGATGGTAGGTTAGGCCTTTACTTACCTCATGTACTTAGTGCCCTGAGGGCTGTACTCTTCTGCTGGGACACCTCTGCTACTTTTCGAAGCTGAATGGTGTTGGTTTTCTGTGAAAGAATTGTGCTGTGTCAGGCCATTAACTGCGTTTGTTTCTTTTGGTCTTCACGATTGTGTTTATGCAACCAATATAATGTGTTGCGTGACTATTAATTCACCCCATCTTTGGTTCAGGGTTCTCTTCCCTGACTTTAGGTTTTTCCTTGCTCTACCAGTTATCTTCTCTGAGGAGTTTGGATTTCTTGTCATCAAGTCTGCTCCTTTCAGGTTGCCTCACTTCAGGATAGTGCTTGGGTTTGTTTGCAATGTGAGGCCTGATGATAGAGAGTTAATATATTTAGGTGTAATTACCTAAGTAATTACCTAAGTGTAGTTACAGGATGAGAGCTACGCTCGTGGTGTCCCGTCTTCCCAGCACCCTTTGTCATATAACGCTTTGAAACTACTGACGGTCTTGGCCTCCACCACCTTCTCCCCCAACTTGTTCCAACCGTCTACCACTCTGTTTGCAAAAGTGAATTTTCTTATATTTCTTCGGCATCTGTGTTTAGCCAGTTTATATCTATGACCTCTTGTTCTTGAAGCTCCAGGTCTCAGGAAATCTTTCCTGTCGATTTTATCAATTCCTGTTACTATTTTGTATGTAGTGATCATATCACCTCTTTTTCTTCTGTCTTCTAGTTTTGGCATATTTAATGCTTCTAACCTTCCTCGTAGCTCTTACCCTTCAGTTCTGGGAGCCACTTAGTAGCATGTCTTTGCACCTTTTCCAGTTTGTTGATGTCTATGAGCTAGGTGTGTGCTTGTATGCATGTTGTGCCTGGCTGGGACTAGTGTGCATTTGGATCTCATGCTTTAATCAGGCTTGCAGTCATGTTGTCAAGTGATTGGCTTCCTTTCCTTATTGTTTAATTTTCATGGTTTGTTGTTCAGTTGTCCAATAAAGCAACCATTATATCTGGCATGTCTGCAGCCCTTGCAGCCAGTTGCTATATGGGTAAGAGGTTTATTTATTTGTTTTAGGGTTCAGGGGTTATTTACCCATGGGCATGCAGGAATTTTGTAGCAAGGCCATAGTGTTGGCCACTTACCCTTGGGAAGACTGCCTTTCTGTAGGACACACCAACTGCCCAGGGCAACTGTTGGCTTTTGCCCCTGCGACAGCAGTTGTTGACCTTTGTCCTTGTTAGGCAGCTGGAAGTCTTTGCTCTTGTAATGATAGTTGCGACTGCTACTTGGGTGTCCTGGACACTTTGTGCAATGTTTGTTCCATGATGGGTTATTGCCCCAAATTCTGAAAGGTCCCCCTCAATAACTTCCTGAGCTTAAGCACTGGTATAGCCAAGCTTCAGAAAATTGCATCAGGCCTCTCTAGTTAGAGAGTAAGTTAACTAGAGAGCTAGTAAGTTAGAGACCCACTCTAATTTGCAGGGAGTCGAGACCAAAATCTGACCCTTTCTACATGGCAAGGGAATCTTGGGGATCAGAAATCAACTAAAACTAAAAAAAAAACTAAAACTAAAAAAAGAAAGGGAACTAAAAAAAAAAAACTAAAAAGAAAGAACAGAATTTTCCTGAGGACCACCATCCTTAGTGTTCCCAGTTGGGACAGGAAGTCGGTAGCTTGTTTAAGGTCCCCCATTGTTCCTGAGGATTTTTTTTTACAATGGATTTTAAGCTAGCATTTATGGCTTCAGCAAGCAGATAATTTTGTAGGTTTATTACCCTATATGCAAAAACACACGTTTCCTGTCCTGCATTTTGGCTTGCTGGGCTTGTGTGTTTTTCAGTTGACATTGTAAAGAAGTGATCTAGATTAATATCCAACTTGTTCAGTATTTTTAACACTTTCGCTGGCCTGGCCGGGCACCCAAATTGCACTGGAAGGTAGGCTGAGCATTCCCGGTGAGCACACAACCCAATGTTAAACTCGTTCACCCCACAATGAGTTTACTTGATAATAAGCCATTGCAAAAATGTTTGCATGTCACCGTTTGTGTCATCACACACACTGGTTTTTGGTTGTATTTTTATGATGTGTGATTGGGCACGAAAGTGTTAAAGTCTCGATGAGATTAGTTCTATCATGTCTGGTTTGTAGTCTCGTTAGTCCTGAAGCTCTCAACCATTCCTGATATGAGAGTTGACTCAGTTCTGGGTTTTGTAGCTGTGTGGAACTTTTTCCAAAGCAGATGTGCTCTTTTGAAGGTAAGGTCTCCGTGTTTGGGTAAAGAAATCCAATTGGAGCACACCAGATTCTGAACTTGTATAGTTGAATCACCACTTTCTTTTCCTTGAAGTCAAAAGTTCTTTTGATTACTCATACAGTTAGGTGCAGCAAAACAAGCAACTTCTTAAGGGACATTGTTAACTCTGAGGTAACCATGGCAAACAATATCTATTGCGGAGAATCTGTCCTACAGTGATAAATGCACCCGGCCAATACAAGGAAAGCGTAAACCGGGTCCTTTAATTATCATATCAGGTCTGAACTCATAATGGCTATAAATTAGAAATTCTGATTTAAAAATCATACTGTATAGCCAAATATTGGTTTGGCAATAAGGCTGCATTGTGTGTATGAGTCGAATACATTACCAGCTAGCATTATTGAGGCTAATAATTTCAAAGGTTTTAAGAATAGGATGGATAGACATAAAAGTGAAAATGGTTGTACTGTATTTGAATAGAATCTGCTATGAATGAGCCAGTAGGCTTACTGTTGCATTTCTTACCATTTGTTCTTATGCTGGCCTTAAGTTTGCCAGTTTCCCAAATGCTGTTGATCTTAGCCTATTTTCTTGCACTTGTAGTGTCAGAGCTGATGTTATGCCTCCTCTTAAACACTGTTATTGTTCTGAAACCTATAGCTGGCTGCCTCTCATACTGTAGCTTACTTCTAGTCTCGCCTTCACTTTTCCAACTTTATTACCTTATACTTGCTGTTGTTGAAATCTAACAGTGCATTGTCTGTCCACTTCAATAGTTTGTCTAGGTCTTCCAGAAGCATTCTCCAGTCTTTCTCAATTTGTATTCACCTCATTAATTTTACATTGTTTGCAAATATTGACGTGTGCAATCTACTCGGCCTTTATTTCTCGAATTCTATCATTAATCTTCTTGACTATCAAACACAAATTTAGTAGGTTTAAGGCTCTCCCTTCCCACATCTTATCTCAAGCCTCACTACTAGTTTACCCTATAACATGATCTGCCAATAGATCAACTATCCAGTTCTCTATTGTGTACTGCTAAATGAACAGATAAAAACAGTTAAGGATTATTACTCAAACATCCTTCCCTCCCTAGGGCTCGAACTCAGGCTGATATTACATGCGCATTGTGCAGGGTGAGATTGCTATTATTGCACCAGACTGTGGTGACGATGATATGTAGTCTGGCCCCATTGCTTTTATTGTCTCTAGTTACATCAGACATTTTTTTATCTCCTCAGTGACTACAGTGCTTTCCAGCAATGTTTTAGTACTGATTTCATTCCCCTTACTTGGTCTCTACTAATGATACTGCAACTGTCAGGGTAAGGAAATGTGGTGCTGCACTGGTCTAGCTGAGGTTAAGTTGTGTACGGCATGTTTGTCCACATGCCGATGTTTTCCTGTGTGTGTGTAATTACCTAAGTGTAATTACCTAAGTGTAGTTACAGGATGAGAGCTACGCTCGTGGTGTCCCGTCTTCCCAGCACTCTTTGTCATATAACGCTTTGAAACTACTGACGGTCTTGGCCTCCACCACCTTCTCCCCCAACTTGTTCCAACCGTCTACCACTCTGTTTGCGAAAGTGAATTTTCTTATATTTCTTCGGCATCTGTGTTTAGCCAGTTTATATCTATGACCTCTTGTTCTTGAAGTTCCAGGTCTCAGGAAATCTTTCCTGTCGATTTTATCAATTCCTGTTACTATTTTGTATGTAGTGATCATATCACCTCTTTTTCTTCTGTCTTCTAGTTTTGGCATATTTAATGCTTCTAACCTTTCCTCGTAGCTCTTACCCTTCAGTTCTGGGAGCCACTTAGTAGCATGTCTTTGCACCTTTTCCAGTTTGTTGATGTGCTTCTTAAGATATGGGCACCAAACAACAGCTGCATATTCTAGCTTTGGCCTAACAAAAGTCATGAACAATTTCTTTAGTATATCCCCATCCATGTATTTAAAAGCAATTCTGAAGTTAGAAAGCATAGCATAGGCTCCTTGCACAATATTCTTTATGTGGTCTTCAGGTGATAGTTTTCTATCTAGAACCACCCCTAGATCTCTTTCTTTATCAGAGTTCTTTAAAGATTTCTCACATAATATATAGGTTGTGTGGGGTCTATGTTCTCCTATTCCACATTCCATAACATGACATTTATTAACATTAAATTCCATTTGCCAAGTGGTGCTCCATATACTTATTTTATCCAGGTCTTCTTGAAGGGCATGACAATCATCTAAATTTCTTATCCTTCCTATTATCTTAGCATCATCAGCAAACATGTTCATATAATTCTGTATACCAACTGGTAGATCATTTATGTAGACAATAAACATCACTGGTGCAAGAACTGAACCCTGTGGTACTCCACTTGTGACATTTCTCCAGTCCGATACATTGCCTCTGATCACAGCCCTCATTTTTCTATCAGTCAGAAAGTTTTTCATCCATGTTAGAAGCGTACCTGTCACTCCTCCAATATTTTCCAGTTTCCAGAACAACCTCTTATGTGGAACTCTGTCGAAAGCCTTTTTTAGGTCCAGATAGATGCAGTCAGCCCAACCATCTCTTTCCTGTAATATCTCTGTTGCTCGATCATAAAAACTGAGTAAATTCGATACACAGGATCTACCAGATCGAAAACCATACTGTCTGTCTGATATTATATCATTTCTCTCCAGGTGTGCTACCCATTTAGTTTTAATTATTTTTTCCAATATTTTGACTATTACACTTGTCAATGATACCGGTCTATAATTAAGGGGGTCTTCCCTGCTTCCACTCTTGTAAATTGGAACTATGTTAGCCTTTTTCCACACATCAGCTACAACTCCTGTAAACAGGGATGCCTGAAAGATCAGTTGAAGAGGGATGCTGAGCTCAGGTGCACATTCTCTCAGAACCCATGGTGAAACTCCATCTGGACCAACTGCTTTGTTCTTATTTAGCTCTTTGAGCATTTTTTCCACTTCGTCTCTAGACACCTCTATGTGCTCTATGTTGTTCTCTGGAATTCTTATTGTATCTGGTTCCCTGAAGATTTCATTTTGTACAAACACACTTTGGAACTTTTCGTTTAATGTTTCACACATTTCCTTTTCATTTTCCGTGAATCTATTTCCCATTTTCAACCTCTGAATATTATCCTTTACCTGCAATTTGTTGTTTATGAATTTATAGAATAGACCTGGTTCTGTTTTACATTTGTCTGCAATCCCTTTTTCAAAATTTCTTTCTGCCTCTCTCCTCACTGCCGTGTAGTTGTTTCTCGCATCTTTGTATCGCTGGTATGATTGGGGGTTTGGCCTCTTCCTGTATTGATTCCATTTTTGTGTCTTTTGGTCTCTGGCCCTCTCGCACTTTCTGTCGAACCAATCCTGTTTCCTAGTTCTGCTTCTCTGTTTTGGTATAAATTTTTTGTGCCTTTATCATATATTTCACAAAACTTGACATACATCTCATTCACTTCCTTGACTAGCAACAAGTCTGTCCAATTATACTCCCTAAAAAATTTTCTAAGGTTGCCATAATGTCCTCTCCTAAAGTCAGGTTTTTCAATTGCATCGACCATCATATTTTCTTCCAGATTATAACGCATTGCATACTTTATCCCCAAAAAGACATGGTCACTTTTACCCAAGGGAGGAAGGTACTGAATGTCAAATATTTCTTCCTCCTTCCTGGTAAATATCAAATCTAGCATGGAGGGAACGTCACCTTCCCTCATCCTCGTAGCTTGTTTAACATGTTGATACAAGAATGTTTCCAGGATGAGGTCTACAAATTTACAGGTCCAGAAATCTTCTGTTTTAGCTTCATATGCTTCCCAGTCTATGGATTTCAAGTTGAAGTCGCCGACTATCAACAGTCGTGAACTATCGTTATCCGCTCTCGCTATGATCTCTCTCATTATCGTTATAAGACCTTCTCGTTTACTATCTAGCTCCTCCTTTGACCATGTGCTGCTTAGCGGTGGACTATATGCATTTATGATCACTAGTTTATCATCCTCATGGCAGATCTCTAGTGCTATTATGTCAACTTCTTGTGGATTGGTAGTCATTATTTCGTTCACCTTTAGGTGTTCTTTCACCAGCACAGCAACGCCACCGCCTTTCCTAATTTTTCTGTCCCATCTCCAAATTGAGTGTGTGTGTGTGTGTGTGTGTGTGATGATAGTGTGATGATAGTGCGATGATAGTGCTGGAATTATATTTACTCGTACATCTCTTTGTCTGATTCCTACAGTGTTTCTTCCTTAAAGGTATAGATTTCTTCCAGATACTTGTCACCTTTTCTATCTTTATTACCTATCACTTGCTGAGGTTGGACTTGGCTAGCTATTTTTCTCCTCTCTCATGTAGTTTGTAAAGGTCTTGCTCCACTGGGGATTGAACCCGGAACCTTAGGACTACGAATCCCGAGCACTGTCCACTCAGCTGTCAGGCCCGTCAGGCTAGATTGTTCACGTAGATTAGGAACAGCAATGGGCATAGGGCCAAGGTTTAATGGACCTTGTTTTTGGCATATCTCCAGCCTGACATGTCTGACTGTTATTGTCTGTTCCCCTTTTATCAGGTACTCTAACCAAGTTCAGTATCTTTCCAGTTATCTCGGCTTGCTTCTCTTGGACAGTATACTAGTCTTCTGTGAGGAACAGTATTAAATGCCCTTTGATAATAAAGAAAAAATGCAGTCTACCCATCCTTCTCTTGTTACATCATGGCAACTCTGTCATGGAACACTGTCAAGTTAGTGAGGCATGACTTTTTGTCAATAAAGTAATTGGGGTCTCTGGTTTACAAAGTTTGTCCTCTCCAGTTGCTTCATAATTATCTTCTTGAGTATTTCCCGCAGTATTTGCATTTAATGCATGTTAATGTCACTGGTCTATAGCTTAGTACTTTATGAGTGTAACCTTTCTTAATGCCTAAACAGCTCGGCACCATTTGATCAAAACTGAATCGTCTCGGGTGTTGATTCCCATCGAAGATAATACATTTAGGCATGTTTCCTTACACCTAATACCTCTGTTCACTTAGCAGTCAATAGATTCCTAGGAATTAATGTAATGTTGTGAGTTGCATCCTGGGAAAGGTCAGTTTCCCAGGATGCAACTCGGGAGAAGTTGAAGTCTCGGGAGACTTCACTAACATTAACAGGCTTCCTGGCCATGACAATTGGACACTATTGACAACAACAGGTCACAATGCTACTGAATTGCATGAATGGCGTTTGAGTTTTTAGCACTTTAATTTTTGACATGTGTTGTGTTTGCTTTGCTTTGCATATTATGGTGCATGTCCTGCAAGTTATGTTCTGGGTTAAAGTTCAAATGTTAATTTAATGCTTGTTCCTTTCTGAGTCTTTGTCATTTGTGCATAATCAAATGTCTCATTGAAATGAGACATTTGAGTTGTTTTGAATGATGATAGATTTTAAAGATAAGATATATGAGATTCCAAAAAATTTTTGCAGACCTACTTTGTCAAGTGCTATGGCATTATTGTTGTCTATCTATTAAATTTGGTAGCTTGCTAAGAGCAAGAGATGGGAAGCATTTTGAGACCTATCTATAAGTTTCATTGGGATTGCTTGTACAGTACTGTATCTATCTTTGATTCTAAATATGAAATGTTCTTTATCATAATTGACTATTATTCAACTGGTATAATAGTCATATAGTTCAGTGCTATTTTTTTTTTAATGTTTCAGGGAGGTATGGTGGCCAGAGCAGTATATACAATAAATACGGTAACACCATCCAAAGTGTCCCTCATCATTACGCAGGCTACACCACACACCCGTCCAGTAGTTGTCCTGGACCAGTATCTTGAGCAGTTTTATGAGAAAGTAAGTCCGTAGAATAGTGAATATTGAGATGCTCACATGGGATGGTAAGCAAAAAATACAATAGATTGTTAAAAAAAAAAAAATTTGAATGTAATGAAAGGCCTCTTTCTGGATGGAGTGGGGGGGGGGCCTTAGTGGCTCTATCACTAGCCACACCAAAGATAGCTCTACACCTATAAGTCACATCAGTCCTTGCAAGTCATAAAAGCCTACTGGGGACCAAAGGCTAAAACCTGGCCCCCTCAGAGAGTTGCAGAGAGCAGGGGACTCTTGATCACCCTCAACAAAGAATCAAATCCTCAGAAAATTTGCTAAGCATAAGACAATGGCAAGGTTCACAAAGTTATTGTTTTGTTTTTAAGTAAATAAACAATGCTTCAAATGACTCGGCCAGCTATCCACCCAGTAGTTAAGTCATACTTGAATTTACCTGAGGGCCACTAACACAATAGTGGCCTTAATGAGAACAAGAAGCTGGCGGCTTGTCAAAGGTCCCCTCATCTCCCCCCACCCCCCATTTGCCCTGACGATTTTTCCAGCTGGATTTTAATATTTAACAGTTTGGCATTTACAGCTTTGGTGGCTAGGCAGTTCTATGGGTTTATCTGTTGGTGAAAAATAATCTGCTTTCAGTCCTGTATTGTGATTTGCTGAGCTTGAACCATTGCTTCTTGTTTGTGTTACATCTGACCTTTTGAAGAAATTGTCTGAATTAACATCCTCTAAATCATTCAGTATTTAAAAGGTTTCAATGAGATCCATTCTGTCATGCCCGGCTTGCAATGTTGTTAGCCCTGAAGCCCTCAACCGTCCCTGATCCTGGTATACATCCCGTAGTAGCAGCCGACTACCACCCAGGTGGCAGCATCATGGGAGCCACCATCTCACCATTGTCAAAAAACCTCATTCATGAGCCAAACAAAAGCTAGCTGATGCACCTGGTAGGGAATGGAGGATACAAGGAGCCATTGAGACCCTTCCAGAAAGAGGCATTTCATTACATTCAATACTGGTTTTTTGGAGGGACCAAATGATGGCTCCCTGTTGCTAGCTAAGCATAAAGAAAATAAAATGGGATGAACTAGAGGAGAAGAGAAAAGATAAAACTCTCAAAGGGGAAGAGTCTAGAATGGGAAATGTAACGAAACGGTACTTTACGGCTCGTTGCACTAACAGAGACAAATAATTAATGGTCTAGGGACAAGAATCGGACTCTGTATCTAATTGCGTGCAACCAGCGTAAACCCGTCGTTTCGTACATACAAAAATAATTAGAAAAGAAAATCACCAGGGAAAAATATCACACATGTATATAATAAATGTTTATATTAAAACAAAATGTGAATTAATAACAACTTTATATATCACTTATATACTAATGATCAGATGGTCTACAATAATTCTATACTCAACTAAAAGTTCTCCACAGATAATTGTTACTAAAGCAAAAACAGAATTATACAAATACAGACACTTATCAGACCACCAGTGGACGCTATGCCTGCCTCTCAGTTACTGACTAGCGTGGCAGGCGTCCGCCGCCCACATTCGCTCTCAAAACATGACGAATGTTAAATAAGGGCTTTTTAATATTTACAACTAAATGAACAACCACTTGTTCTCAAAACACATAAGAATGCAATTAAAATATAATAGGTACATATAAAATATATAAGTTACACTGCCACATGTATAATTATAGTAAATTAACAAATATATGAATATTAAACAGTGACATCTGGAACTCCCATAATTGAACAGGTCCAGGAATTCTTCTTTCCCGAATCTAACAGGTTTTAGACGTGTACAGAGCAATCCCGCTCCCGTCTCACTGACATTTCCACATCACACGATAATTTACAAAAATATAATATATATACATATACAGGTAATGATGAAATGGAACAAAATAAGTTTATTTAAATTTATATACGTATCCAGCTAGGAGTGCGTAACAAGAAACTACCCAAGGCAACACAAGCCTGAAAAGGACTGGAAATACTGACCAGGTAACAAGCCACCAGGACCTTGTTAGACCTTCAAAACCCCAGAGCCTGGAAACCAGCCCGACATATTAGGGGACAAAGTGGCCAAAGCCACAAACTTCCAAATGTCATGGGCAGGAGAGTAGACTGCAGGCTGGCTAAAGTGAAAGGACCTGTGGATGGCCTGAGACAAGAGACATGGAAATGTTGACCAGACCACAGAAGGTGAAAGGACGACGACGTTTCTATCGACTTGAGAATGGTCCAGGACGGACTGAAACGTCGTCGTCCCTTCACCTTCTAGTGTGTGGTCTGGTCAACATACTTTAGCCATGTTATTGTGACTCGTCGCCTGCACAAGAGACATGGAACAAAGAACTAAAGACACCGGACTGAGAAACAATGTGACCCCCCTGAAGTCGCTCGAATTGCATGCAAGCAACAATGGACAGCCACATTCAGAAAAAAAAATTATGAACCCTGGCTGAACGACCCAAGAAACAATAATCAAAGGACCTTTCCGCAGTCTAACTGGCTCTCATTCGGCCAGAAAAGGAGAAGGCAGCAGATGAAGAAACAGACCAACAGAATAGAATGAACAAAACACATGTAGCCAGAGAGGAGCATAAAGTTCCACTACCTGACAACCAGAAGCACAGGCCAACAAAAACAAAGCCTTATAAAGGAAACCACTGACCGAAGGGGGCAATCGAGAAATGAGAAAACGAAAGAAAAACCATTATCCAAACCAGAGACCAAGATGACTCTGGAGACTGACCTAATCAGAGATGAAAGCATGCGTGAAAAAACTTGCACCAAAATGGCACTAAAGTACAGTACTGTAGTTTAAACACCCTTTACATAACGTGTCGTCAAACTGAGTATTGACGTGTCGACGGCCCCCAGTGACTTTTCTCCTGGCTTCTTCCTGATGTACACAAAACCAGAAAAGACTTAAATAGCACACCCCCACCACACCAAAATACCACTAACACACTTCTACAACACCACTGCAACTTGTATCTTCCTTCCCTGACAGCAGTGTGTGGTCACTATACCAGGCTAAACTCATGACACCTGTACTCATTCTTTTCCCATGTACTGTACTCATTACTGCATGTTATTCCTTACAATCATTGTATTCCTGAACTCATTATAATATTCTGTATTCTGAAATATACTGCCTTGGTGATATCTCTTTGATTGTCTGCACCAAAACACTGGTGCTATCTTGTATGGAATATTATTCATGTCTCTCATCCCCTTTCAAGGCAAGCGATATTTCAGAGCTAGAAAATGTGCAGAGATTTTGCAGAATGCAGAAAATGTGCACTGGCCCTATGCACTGTGTGCATAGGGCCAGTGAAGCATTTAAATTACTGTAATGACTAAAAGTATTCAAACTGTACTCCTTGGAATG
>WNGS01028583.1:7627966-7644095 GCA_020271785.1 Procambarus virginalis | reverse complement strand
GGTTGTGCATATGACTTGCAAGGCTAATGTACTGTGGTTTTAAATGTACCAAAACTATGTAATTTCCATCTTTAGAAAATATTTCCACACAAACTACAGCAAAACTAAAGGAAAAATTTACAGGGCGGTTATTTGCATAATTTGTTTTTAAAATATATACTAATAAGGCCTCAGCTGAGCAGGCCTCAGTTAAGACCTGCACAGCTGCTCAGTGAATTAATGAGAAGGCTGGTGCTGCTTTTGATGCAGCCAAGTGGCTCTTTTGGTTAAGGCACATCAAAGGTTGGCTTCCACATTCAATTGAAATCTTACTTTAGATTTAATTTTACCTTTAAATTTGTCTGCCACATTTCTATTTTCATTAGAAAACTATTCCTTAATCAATGACGTCAATGATATCATCAACCCCTTGCAAATATTTGTGGAAAATACTTAGCTTTGGATTACTTAATTTTGCACTGGATACAGCTGAGATCCTTCTTGACCTTATGACTGAAGAACTTTGTTCAGCTTGTCCTGTAGTTAAAAAGTCTTAATGCTTTATTTTTCACTTCTGCATAGTTTACTAGGAATACTATCATGTACAATTGTATACTGCATAGCTTACCAATACAGTGCATATATATGAATTTTATTATAAATACATATATGAATTTTGCACTTATCCTTTCTTGAGTTGTTGCCAGGCACTACGTTGAACAAACACGAGACTATGGTTAGGCATACCCTTATAAACCCCTGGCATATTCCCAGGGGGTATGCATACCCAGGTTGAAAACCCCATGGTCTAGAGCTAGTGGCCATTCCCTGAGAGGGGCAGTGGCTGTTTATAATTTGGTTTAGGTGTGTATATCCCTATTGGAGATTGGAAACCTGGCATCTCTAGCCAAGGATAAGACTGTCTTCACATGGCTTCTCATGAAGTTACTAGGTCAGACCATTGGTAATAATCTGTTAAGCTGTGTGACACACACATCAGCATGCATTGCAGGGGGTGTTTCCCCACTGGATTATTAAACTATTTATTCTCAATGTTTGGGCTGCAGATAAGAGATTCTTTTCTATTGCACTGTGATAGTGACTCTTAGACTCAAAGAGTAAATAACTTTGGACTTGTTTTTTCCCTAGTAAAGCCCCTAAACAAATATGCCATATTGGGTTGAGATCAATTAAACCTTCGAGTGAAGAAAGTCCAGTCCTCTGTAAAAGCTATCACAGTTTGTACTTATTAAACATTCAGGCATTATGGTAGGTCTTCAAAGATTCAGTTGTGATGATCAGTAACCAAAATGCATAAGAAACACTTGCTGTGAATATCTGCTTTTAATACTGTGAAAGGTAATAGGGTATAGGCACATGTAGATAAGAGATATTAGTTTTTGAAGGTACTGTACTTATATTATGTATATTCTTCTCTACAGCCCATTAAGCTTCCTTCACAAGTGGTAGAGCGTTGTCCATACTACGGTGTGTATGATATGGAGAAGGAAGCTATTCTCGACTCATTGAAGAAGGGCCTTTACACAGGCATTCCAGTTCTCTTTATACCTGGAAATAGTGGCTCCCATAAGCAGGGTAAGTTCAGGGTATAGGCATTGTACTTCGGTTGGATATCACAGGCTTATATAGCTACTCATGTATTTGTGTATTTAGGACTATTTGCAAATTTGCATTGTTGTGTAAAGTTTAAGCTGAAAAATATGGAATAGATTTTTGTTTTACACAGACTGAGTACAGGAATAGACAACTTCTGGTGCAGGCTGAGAGCATTCCTCTCCTATAGTTCATGGTAAGCCGATCTGTAGTTTGCCCTCAAACCATACCCGCTATTCGGTTAACAACCAGGTACCCAATTACTGCTGTTTGAACAGAGGTGAACAGTTAAAGGATTGCCATCCAGACAAACCTCCCTGGCCAGGGAACCTAGACAATCACTGTGAGGACGATAGTGTCAAAAGTACAAAATATGTACCAAGAAATGCACAAATTTGGTATAAAGTACCAAGTTCATCAATTTACTTCTACATAGAGTCTCAGAACCCCCCCCCTCTACATGGATGTCGGACCTCTTACGTGGACTCTTGATCCCATTACATCCTAAACATCTGTTCCTGTCCCCGCACATTTACTCCTGTCCCCAATACATTCCTATCTCCCCATCTCCCCAATACATCCCCTGTCCCCAATACATTCCCATCTCTCCCCTGCATACACTCCCAATCCTCCCACATGCACTCCCCCCCCCACATATTCCAACTTCAGAATTGCTTTCATATACAGTACTTGGAAGGTGAAATACTAAAGAAATTGTTCATGACTTTTATGAGGCCAAATCTGGAATATGCAGCAGTGTATGGTACCCATATCTTAAGAAGCACATCAACAAACTAAAAGGGGCAAAGACATGTAACTAAGTGGCTCTCGGAACTGAAAGACAACAGCTATGAGGAGAGATTAGAGGCATTAAATATGCCAAAGCTAGAAGATGGAGGAAAAATAGGTGATATGATCATAACGTGCAAAATAGTAATCGGAATCGACATAATTATAGGAAGAATTCAGGACTGGAACTTCAAGACAAGAGGTGATAGATTAAAGTAACTAAACAAAGCTGTCGAAGAACTAAGCAATGTGAACATGAAGTTCACTTTTGCAAACAGAGGGTAGACAGAACAAGTTAAGTGAGAAGATGGGGAGGTCAAAACCGTCGGTACTAGTAGTTTCAAAGCGTTAATGTGGCAAAGAGTGTACTGGGAAGACGGACACCACGAGTGTAGCTCTCATCCTGTAACTACACTTAGGTATTATGTTACATGTACTCCTGTCCCTAACAAGGCATTAAAATGCAAATTTTAATGCCTTGAAATTAAATTTTTAATTTTAATTTCCAACCCCAAATATGCACTCCCATCCCAACCACACCACACACACCTTCCTTCACACCGACATTCACTTCCTTCCCCCCACATGCACCCATTCCTGCATGAACTCCCGTTCCTCCACATGCACTCCCATCCCCCCCCCCAACACACACCCACACACTATATTAGTGTCTGATATGCACACACACACAAAGAATAGTACTATAAGGAAAGCAAATACTGTAATAAAAGTTAGGCCACTAAAATGGCAAGAAACTTTTGTAGATGAGAAACTAGAGCAGTAAATCAATGGGATGCATCAAGAGCATGCCATCTTAAGAAAGATTTGTTTCAAATTATTATTTATATTACCATTTTTGTTGTAGAATATTTTGGTAGCACTTACATAACTGTTTTAGGTGTGTGAAAGCTATGAAAATAAAAAATTCTTTAGAAACTTAAGGATTGAAAGGATAGACCTTTACCCTCTAAAGTAGGTAAAGATTTAGGAAATATAACAATCCCTTAATTGAAATACGTACAGTATTTAAATCCACTCCTAATTGGAGTATTCAGAACAAATCGATGTTCTGAATATCGAATATCTTTATATACAGTACTGCTGTGTAAAGTATTATGTTCGTCTTGTGAAATCATCCTATTGCACAAATCCCACTTTATAATGGTCAGTTTCTTTGTTTCAGTTCGGTCATTGGCATCAGTGGCGTACCGCAAGAGTCTTGATGATGAAAAAGACTTCCATTTTAACTTCTTTACTGTGGATATCAATGAAGAACTGGCCGCATTTTATGACCTGTATTAGAGAAGCAAACAGAATTCATTGCCATTGTTGTGAACCGGATACTAGAATTGTACACTGATGCTCCAGTCATACCTAAATCTGTTATCCTAGTTGGTCACTCGATGGTAAATTCACTTACTGATATTTTCTCACTTGCACAATAGGTAGTAAAATAATACTAGCTCATGTCATCAGTGTTGGCACAATATTTATTGGAGTTTTGGTGTTGGTTATCTCTTATATTCACATTGCTTCGGTCTCGTTTTTCTCCTAGTGTCCTGTTGTTTTTCTACTTATGCCTGTCGGAGAGAAAGTTGATCTCAATTTGCATTTTAATGCCTTTACCTTTTAATAAAAAACTCAGTGTAATAAGTAGAAATGTAAGTTTTGCTATTGTCTTATTTTTTTTTAGAGAGCGAGTTGCAATCACGGTAATAGCAATATGTCTGAATGTAATCAACACACTGTCCAGAAACCAAGCCAAGCCGATCTTTCACCTTACAAAGATATTGGAAGGAAATTCTGTTCAAACATCACTGATTTTTATTGGTAAATAGCATTTTGGTTTACTTGAATTGGCTTACAATAAATTGAAAACTGTGCCCCTGCTATGAGTAAGATTAATGACAATATTGTTGTGCTTTTGGTCATTGTATTCTTATGCATTCCTGAACATGATTAAATGCCCAGTCAGTACTTAATCTTTGTACAGTATCACATTTAAAAATTATTTGTATTTAAGACTGTAGTAGTTAGGTATTTGGACAAGGTTCCATTAACTAGACCTCTGAAACAGGCAGGGTACCTTCAATAGCAAGTGCACATAGTTATTCATCTGAAACATATCGTTTACATGAGCTTGCCTTGGAACTTGTAAGAGAGAATGTAACAGCTGGAAAACATCCTCAGGAGCGGTGGGGGGGGGGGGACCTTTGACAAGCCGCTGGCTTCCTGTCCCAATCGAAGCCACTAGATAAAGAGTAGCCTGCAGGTAAAAGAATTTTGTTTATTCTTTGTGTTTTTGTTCTAGTTTTAGCAACCATAGTAATATTTTGGATCTTTTGATTAAAATTTAGGTTGGATCCGATTGTTTAGGAAACATGGTACTTGGACATATATTGACTTACCTTGAGGAGCGGGATGTAGCTCTTTGGGCCCTGCCCCCTAATCAGTTGAACCTAGCAAACTTAAGTTTGTTGTTCTATGTCTTGCTCACATTTTGTCTTGAAGCTTCGGATGGTTATTGCATCCACTACCACTATACAACTATGGTTCATTCCCTTTATTGACCACTTTCATTGTAGATGAATGTTTTCTCATGTCTCTAGCTTTTTTGTATTTCTAGCGACCACTTATATCTTATCCAGATAGACACCTATGTCTATCCTTGTCCAAATTGTATATTCTCTTGAGTCTAGAGTTGGTTGACTTTCCATAACCTGTCTTCATAACTTGGACTATTTAGTTTGGGCACTAGAATTGTTGATTTTTTTTCTCTGGGTTGGTTCCTATAGGAGCTCCTCAGAACTTAAGTGCTGGTACTGCTAAACCATCAGGTTGTACTGGGCCACTGAGCTTTGTGCAAGCTTACTTGGTACTAGGACCAAAATCTGGTTCTCTCAACAAGGCTAGGGAAGATTGGGGATCAGAGATCGATCCAAAACAAGAAAACTGAATAGAAAATTTAGATGAAACAAAACAAAAACCGGTCCTCGACAGAAGGAAATGAACGATGAAATGGATACATATAATAATTGACAATGGGTGGATAACCCTAGCTCCAACTCGCCCAGCCACAACTTGATGGTAGGTTAGGCCTTTACTTACCTCATGTACTTAGTGCCCTGAGGGCTGTACTCTTCTGCTGGGACACCTCTGCTACTTTTCGAAGCTGAATGGTGTTGGTTTTCTGTGAAAGAATTGTGCTGTGTCAGGCCATTAACTGCGTTTGTTTCTTTTGGTCTTCACGATTGTGTTTATGCATCCAATATAATGTGTTGCGTGACTATTAATTCACCTCATCTTTGGTTCAGGGTTCTCTTCCCTGACTTTAGGTTTTTCCTTGCTCTACCAGTTATCTTCTCTGAGGAGTTTGGATTTCTTGTCATCAAGTCTGCTCCTTTCAGGTTGCCTCACTTCAGGATAGTGCTTGGGGTTTGTTTGCAATGTGAGGCCTGATGATAGAGAGTTAATATATTTAGGTGTGTGCTTGTATGCATGTTGTGCCTGGCTGGGACTAGTGTGCATTTGGATCTCATGCTTTAATCAGGCTTGCAGTCATGTTGTCAAGTGATTGGCTTCCTTTCCTTATTGTTTAATTTTCATGGTTTGTTGTTCAATTGTCCAATAAAGCAACCATTATATCTGGCATGTCTGCAGCCCTTGCAGCCAGTTGCTATATGGGTAAGAGGTTTATTTATTTGTTTTAGGGTTCAGGGGTTATTTACCCATGGGCATGCAGGAATTTTGTAGCAAGGCCATAGTGTTGGCCACTTACCCTTGGGAAGACTGCCTTTCTGTAGGACACACCAACTGCCCAGGGCAACTGTTGGCTTTTGCCCCTGTGACAGCAGTTGTTGACCTTTGTCCTTGTTAGGCAGCTGGAAGTCTTTGCTCTTGTAATGATAGTTGCGACTGCTACTTGGGTGTCCTGGACACTTTGTGCAATGTTTGTTCCATGATGGGTTATTGCCCCAAATTCTGAAAGGTCCCCCTCAATAACTTCCTGAGCTTAAGCACTGGTATAGCCAAGCTTCAGAAAATTGCATCAGGCCTCTCTAGTAAGTTAACTAGAGAGCTAGTAAGTTAGAGACCCACTCTAATTTGCAGGGAGTCGAGACCAAAATCTGACCCTTTCTACATGGCAAGGGAATCTTGGGGATCAGAAATCAACTAAAACTAAAAAAAAAACTAAAACTAAAAAAAGAAAGGGAACTAAAAAACAAAAACAAAAAAGAAAGAACAGAATTTTCCTGAGGACCACCATCCTTAGTGTTCCCAGTTGGGACAGGAAGTCGGTAGCTTGTTTAAGGTTCCTGAGGATTTTTTTTTACAATGGATTTTAAGCTAGCATTTATGGCTTCAGCAAGCAGATAATTTTGTAGGTTTATTACCCTATATGCAAAAACACACGTTTCCTGTCCTGCATTTTGGCTTGCTGGGCTTGTGTGTTTTTCAGTTGACATTGTAAAGAAGTGATCTAGATTAATATCCAACTTGTTCAGTATTTTTAACACTTTCGCTGGCCTGGCCGGGCACCCAAATTGCACTGGAAGGTAGGCTGAGCATTCCCGGTGAGCACACAACCCAATGTTAAACTCGTTCACCCCACAATGAGTTTACTTGATAATAAGCCATTGCAAAAATGTTTGCATGTCACCGTTTGTGTCATCACACACACCGGTTTTTGGTTGTATTTTTATGATGTGTGATTGGGCACCGAAAGTGTTAAAGTCTCGATGAGATTAGTTCTATCATGTCTGGTTTGTAGTCTCGTTAGTCCTGAAGCTCTCAACCATTCCTGGTATGAGAGTTGACTCAGTTCTGGGTTTTGTAGCTGTGTGGAACTTTTTCCAAAGCAGATGTGCTCTTTTGAAGGTAAGGTCTTCATGTTTGGGTAAAGAAATCCAATTGGAGCACACCAGATTCTGAACTTGTATAGTTGAATCACCACTTTCTTTTCCTTGAAGTCAAAAGTTCTTTTGATTACTCATACAGTTAGGTGCAGCAAAACAAGCAACTTCTTAAGGGACATTGTTAACTCTGAGGTAACCATGGCAAACAATATCTATTGCGGAGAATCTGTCCTACAGTGATAAATGCACCCGGCCAATACAAGGAAAGCGTAAACCGGGTCCTTTAATTATCATATCAGGTCTGAACTCATAATGGCTATAAATTAGAAATTCTGATTTAAAAATCATACTGTATAGCCAAATATTGGTTTGGCAATAAGGCTGCATTGTGTGTATGAGTCGAATACATTACCAGCTAGCATTATTGAGGCTAATAATTTCAAAGGTTTTAAGAATAGGATGGATAGACATAAAAGTGAAAATGGTTGTACTGTATTTGAATAGAATCTGCTATGAATGAGCCAGTAGGCTTACTGTTGCATTTCTTACCATTTGTTCTTATGCTGGCCTTAAGTTTGCCAGTTTCCCAAATGCTGTTGATCTTAGCCTATTTTCTTGCACTTGTAGTGTCAGAGCTGATGTTATGCCTCCTCTTAAACACTGTTATTGTTCTGAAACCTATAGCTGGCTGCCTCTCATACTGTAGCTTACTTCTAGTCTCGCCTTCACTTTTCCAACTTTATTACCTTATACTTGCTGTTGTTGAAATCTAACAGTGCATTGTCTGTCCACTTCAATAGTTTGTCTAGGTCTTCCAGAAGCATTCTCCAGTCTTTCTCAATTTGTATTCACCTCATTAATTTTACATTGTTTGCAAATATTGACGTGTGCAATCTACTCGGCCTTTATTTCTCGAATTCTATCATTAATCTTCTTGACTATCAAACACAAATTTAGTAGGTTTAAGGCTCTCCCTTCCCACATCTTATCTCAAGCCTCACTACTAGTTTACCCTATAACATGATCTGCCAATAGATCAACTATCCAGTTCTCTATTGTGTACTGCTAAATGAACAGATAAAAACAGTTAAGGATTATTACTCAAACATCCTTCCCTCCCTAAGGCTCGAACTCAGGCTGATATTACATGCGCATTGTGTAGGGTGAGATTGCTATTATTGCACCAGACTGTGGTGACGATGATATGTAGTCTGGCCCCATTGCTTTTATTGTCTCTAGTTACATCAGACATTTTTTTATCTCTTCAGTGACTACAGTGCTTTCCAGCAATGTTTTAGTACTGATTTCATTCCCCTTACTTGGTCTCTACTAATGATACTGCAACTGTCAGGGTAAGGAAATGTGGTGCTGCACTGGTCTAGCTGAGGTTAAGTTGTGTACGGCATGTTTGTCCACATGCCGATGTTTTCCTGTGTGTGTGTAATTACCTAAGTGTAATTACCTAAGTGTAGTTACAGGATGAGAGCTACGCTCGTGGTGTCCCATCTTCCCAGCACTCTTTGTCATATAACGCTTTGAAACTACTGACGGTCTTGGCCTCCACCACCTTCTCCCCCAACTTGTTCCAACCGTCTACCACTCTGTTTGCGAAAGTGAATTTTCTTATATTTCTTCGGCATCTGTGTTTAGCCAGTTTATATCTATGACCTCTTGTTCTTGAAGTTCCAGGTCTCAGGAAACCTTTCCTGTCGATTTTATCAATTCCTGTTACTATTTTGTATGTAGTGATCATATCACCTCTTTTTCTTCTGTCTTCTAGTTTTGGCATATTTAATGCTTCTAACCTTTCCTCGTAGCTCTTACCCTTCAGTTCTGGGAGCCACTTAGTAGCATGTCTTTGCACCTTTTCCAGTTTGTTGATGTGCTTCTTAAGATATGGGCACCAAACAACAGCTGCATATTCTAGCTTTGGCCTAACAAAAGTCATGAACAATTTCTTTAGTATATCCCCATCCATGTATTTAAAAGCAATTCTGAAGTTAGAAAGCATAGCATAGGCTCCTTGCACAATATTCTTTATGTGGTCTTCAGGTGATAGTTTTCTATCTAGAACCACCCCTAGATCTCTTTCTTTATCAGAGTTCTTTAAAGATTTCTCACATAATATATAGGTTGTGTGGGGTCTATGTTCTCCTATTCCACATTCCATAACATGACATTTATTAACATTAAATTCCATTTGCCAAGTGGTGCTCCATATACTTATTTTATCCAGGTCTTCTTGAAGGGCATGACAATCATCTAAATTTCTTATCCTTCCTATTATCTTAGCATCATCAGCAAACATGTTCATATAATTCTGTATACCAACTGGTAGATCATTTATGTAGACAATAAACATCACTGGTGCAAGAACTGAACCCTGTGGTACTCCACTTGTGACATTTCTCCAGTCCGATACATTGCCTCTGATCACAGCCCTCATTTTTCTATCAGTCAGAAAGTTTTCATCCATGTTAGAAGCGTACCTGTCACTCCTCCAATATTTTCCAGTTTCCAGAACAACCTCTTATGTGGAACTCTGTCAAAGCCTTTTTTAGGTCCAGATAGATGCAGTCAGCCCAACCATCTCTTTCCTGTAATATCTCTGTTGCTCGATCATAAAAACTGAGTAAATTCGATACACAGGATCTACCAGATCGAAAACCATACTGTCTGTCTGATATTATATCATTTCTCTCCAGGTGTGCTACCCATTTAGTTTTAATTATTTTTTCCAATATTTTGACTATTACACTTGTCAATGATACCAGTCTATAATTAAGGGGGTCTTCCCTGCTTCCACTCTTGTAAATTGGAACTATGTTAGCCTTTTTCCACACATCAGCTACAACTCCTGTAAACAGGGATGCCTGAAAGATCAGTTGAAGAGGGATGCTGAGCTCAGGTGCACATTCTCTCAGAACCCATGGTGAAACTCCATCTGGACCAACTGCTTTGTTCTTATTTAGCTCTTTGAGCATTTTTTCCACTTCGTCTCTAGACACCTCTATGTGCTCTATGTTGTTCTCTGGAATTCTTATTGTATCTGGTTCCCTGAAGATTTCATTTTGTACAAACACACTTTGGAACTTTTCGTTTAATGTTTCACACATTTCCTTTCATTTTCCGTGAATCTATTTCCCATTTTCAACCTCTGAATATTATCCTTTACCTGCAATTTGTTGTTTATGAATTTATAGAATAGACCTGGTTCTGTTTTACATTTGTCTGCAATCCCTTTTCAAAATTTCTTTCTGCCTCTCTCCTCACTGCCGTGTAGTTGTTTCTCGCATCTTTGTATCGCTGGTATGATTGGGGGTTTGGCCTCTTCCTGTATTGATTCCATTTTTGTCTTTTGGTCTCTGGCCCTCTCGCACTTTCTGTCGAACCAATCCTGTTTCCTAGTTCTGCTTCTCTGTTTTGGTATAAATTTTTTGTGCCTTTATCATATATTTCACAAAACTTGACATACATCTCATTCACTTCCTTGACTAGCAACAAGTCTGTCCAATTATACTCCCTAAAAAATTTTCTAAGGTTGCCATAATGTCCTCTCCTAAAGTCAGGTTTTTCAATTGCATCGACCATCATATTTTCTTCCAGATTATAACGCATTGCATACTTTATCCCCAAAAAGACATGGTCACTTTTACCCAAGGGAGGAAGGTACTGAATGTCAAATATTTCTTCCTCCTTCCTGGTAAATATCAAATCTAGCATGGAGGGAACGTCACCTCCTCCTCCTCCGTAGCTTGTTTAACATTTTGATACAAGAATGTTTCCAGGATGAGGTCTACAATTTACAGTCCAGAAACATTTGGATCTCATGCTTTAATCAGGCTTGCAGTCATGTTGTCAAGTGATTGGCTTCCTTTCCTTATTGTTTAATTTTCATGGTTTGTTGTTCAATTGTCCAATAAAGCAACCATTAAGTCGGCATGTCTGCAGCCCTTGCAGCCAGTTGCTATATGGGTAAGAGGTTTATTTATTTGTTTTAGGGTTCAGGGGTTATTTACCCATGGGCATGCAGGAATTTTGTAGCAAGGCCATAGTGTTGGCCACTTACCCTTGGGAAGACTGCCTTTCTGTAGGACACACCAACTGCCCAGGGCAACTGTTGGCTTTTGCCCCTGTGACAGCAGTTGTTGACCTTTGTCCTTGTTAGGCAGCTGGAAGTCTTTGCTCTTGTAATGATAGTTGCGACTGCTACTTGGGTGTCCTGGACACTTTGTGCAATGTTTGTTCCATGATGGGGTTATTGCCCCAAATTCTGAAAGGTCCCCCTCAATAACTTCCTGAGCTTAAGCACTGGTATAGCCAAGCTTCAGAAAATTGCATCAGGCCTCTCTAGTAAGTTAACTAGAGAGCTAGTAAGTTAGAGACCCACTCTAATTTGCAAGGGAGTCGAGACCAAAATCTGACCCTTCTACATGGCAAGGGAATCTTGGGGATCAGAAATCAACTAAAACTAAAAAAAAAACTAAAACTAAAAAAAGAAAGGGAACTAAAAAACAAAAACAAAAAGAAAGAACAGAATTTTCCCTGAGGACCACCATCCTTAGTGTTCCCGTTGGGACAGGAAGTCGGTAGCTTGTTTAAGGTTCCTGAGGATTTTTTTTTACAATGGATTTTAAGCTAGCATTTATGGCTTCAGCAAGCAGATAATTTTGTAGGTTTATTACCCTATATGCAAAAACACACGTTTCCTGTCCTGCATTTTGGCTTGCTGGGCTTGTGTGTTTTTCAGTTGACATTGTAAAGAAGTGATCTAGATTAATATCCAACTTGTTCAGTATTTTTACACCTTTCGCTGGCCTGGCCGGGCACCCAAATTGCACTGGAAGGTAGGCTGAGCATTCCCAGGTGAGCACACACCCCAATGTTAAACTCGTTCACCCCACAATGAGTTTACTTGATAATAAGCCATTGCAAAAATGTTTGCATGTCACCGTTTGTGTCATCACACACACCGGTTTTTGGTTGTATTTTTATGATGTGTGATTGGGCACCGAAAGTGTTAAAGTCTCGATGAGATTAGTTCTATCATGTCTGGTTTGTAGCTCGGTTAGTCCTGAAGCTCTCAACCATTCCTGGTATGAGAGTTGACTCAGTTCTGGGTTTTGTAGCTGTGTGGAACTTTTTCCAAAGCAGATGTGCTCTTTTGAAGGTAAGGTCTTCATGTTTGGGTAAAGAAATCCCATGGAGCACACCAGATTCTGAACTTGTATAGTTGAATCACCACTTTCTTTTCCTGAAGTCAAAAGTTCTTTTGATTACTCATACAGTTAGGTGCAGCAAAACAAGCAAACTTCTTAAGGGACATTGTTAACTCTGAGGTAACCATGGCAAACAATATCTATTGCGGAGAATCTGTCCTACAGTGATAAATGCACCCGGCCAATACAAGGAAAGCGTAAACCGGGTCCTTTAATTATCATATCAGGTCTGAACTCATAATGGCTATAAATTAGAAATTCTGATTTAAAAATCATACTGTATAGCCAAATATTGGTTTGGCAATAAGGCTGCATTGTGTGTATGAGTCGAATACATTACCAGCTAGCATTATTGAGGCTAATAATTTCAAAGGTTTTAAGAATAGGATGGATAGACATAAAAGTGAAAATGGTTGTACTGTATTTGAATAGAATCTGCTATGAATGAGCCAGTAGGCTTACTGTTGCCTTTCTTACCATTTGTTCTTATGCTGGCCTTAAGTTTGCCAGTTTCCCAACTGCTGTTGATCTTAGCCTATTTTCTTGCACTTGTAGTGTCAGAGCTGATGTTATGCCTCCTCTTAAACACTGTTATTGTTCGGAAACCTATAGCTGGCTGCCTCTCATACTGTAGCTTACTTCTAGTCTCGCCTTCACTTTTCCAACTTTATTACCTTATACTTGCTGTTGTTGAAATCTAACAGTGCATTGTCTGTCCACTTCAATAGTTTGTCTAGGTCTTCCAGAAGCATTCTCCAGTCTTTCTCAATTTGTATTCACCTCATTAATTTTACATTGTTTGCAAATATTGACGTGTGCAATCTACTCGGCCTTTATTTCTCGAATTCTATCATTAATCTTCTTGACTATCAAACACAAATTTAGTAGGTTTAAGGCTCTCCCTTCCCACATCTTATCTCAAGCCTCACTACTGTTTACCCTATAACATGATCTGCCAATAGATCAACTATCCAGTTCTCTATTGTGTACTGCTAAATGAACAGATAAAAACAGTTAAGGATTATTACTCAAACATCCTTCCCTCCCTAAGGCTCGAACTCAGGCTGATATTACATGCGCATTGTGTAGGGTGAGATTGCTATTATTGCACCAGACTGTGGTGACGATGATATGTAGTCTGGCCCCATTGCTTTTATTGTCTCTAGTTACATCAGACATTTTTTTATCTCTTCAGTGACTACAGTGCTTTCCAGCAATGTTTTAGTACTGATTTCATTCCCCTTATACAGTACTGCTGTGTAAAGTATTATGTTCGTCTTGTGAAATCATCCTATTGCACAAATCCCACTTTATAATGGTCAGTTTCTTTGTTTCAGTTCGGTCATTGGCATCAGTGGGCGTACCGCAAGAGTCTTGATGATGAAAAAGACTTCCATTTTAACTTCTTTACTGTGGATATCAATGAAGAACTGGCCGCATTTTATGGACCTGTATTAGAGAAGCAAACAGAATTCATTGCCATTGTTGTGAACCGGATACTAGAATTGTACACTGATGCTCCAGTCATACCTAAATCTGTTATCCTAGTTGGTCACTCGATGGTAAATTCACTTACTGATATTTTCTCACTTGCACAAATAGGTAGTAAAATTACTAGCTAGCTCATGTCATCAGTGTTGGCACAATATTATTGGAGTTTTGGTGTTGGTTATCTCTTATATTCACATTGCTTCGGTCTCGTTTTTCTCCTAGTGTCCTGTTGTTTTTCTACTTATGCCTGTCGGAGAGAAAGTTGATCTCAATTTGCATTTTAATGCCTTTACCTTTTAATAAAAAACTCAGTGTAATAAGTAGAAATGTAAGTTTTGCTATTGTCTTATTTTTTTTAGAGAGCGAGTTGCAATCACGGTAATAGCAATATGTCTGAATGTAATCAACACACTGTCCAGAAACCAAGCCAAGCCGATCTTTCACCTTACAAAGATTTGGAAGGAAATTCTGTTCAAACATCACTGATTTTTATTGGTAAATAGCATTTTGGTTTTACTTGAATTGGCTTACAATAAATTGAAAACTGTGCCCCTGCTATGAGTAAGATTAATGACAATATTGTTGTGCTTTTGTCATTGTATTCTTATGCATTCCTGAACATGATAAATGCCCAGTCAGTACTTAATCTTTGTACAGTATCACATTAAAAATTATTTGTATTTAAGACTGTAGTAGTTAGGTATTTGGACAAGGTTCCATTAACTAGACCTCTGAAACAGGCAGGGTACCTTCAATAGCAAGTGCACATAGTTATTCATCTGAAACATATCGTTTACATGAGCTTGCCTTGGAACTTGTAAGAGAGAATGTAACAGCTGGAAAACATCCTCAGGAGCGGTGGGGGGGGGGGACCTTTGACAAGCCGCTGGCTTCCTGTCCCAATCGAAGCCACTAGAATAGAGTACCTGCAGGTAAAAGAATTTTGTTTATTCTTTGTGTTTTTGTTCTAGTTTTAGCAACCATAGTAATATTTTGGATCTTTGATTAAAATTTAGGTTGGATCCGATTGTTTAGGAAACATGGTACTTGGACATATATTGACTTACCTTGAGGAGCGGGATGTAGCTCTTTGGGCCCTGCCCCTAATCAGTTGAACCTAGCAACTTAAGTTTGTTGTTCTATGTCTTGCTCACATTTTGTCTTGAAGCTTCGGATGGTTATTGCATCCACTACCACTATACAACTATGTTTCATTCCCTTTATTGACCACTTTCATTGTAGATGAAATGTTTTCTCATGTCTCTAGCTTTTTTGTATTTCTAGCGACCACTTATATCTTATCCAGATAGACACCTATGTCTATCCTTGTCCAAATTGTATATTCTCTTGAGTCTAGAGTTGGTTGACTTTCCATAACCTGTCTTCATAACTTGGACTATTTAGTTTGGGCACTAGAATTGTTGATTTTTTTTCTCTGGGTTGGTTCCTATAGGAGCTCCTCAGAACTTAAGTGCTGGTACTGCTAAACCATCAGGTTGTACTGGGCCACTGAGCTTTGTGCAAGCTTACTTGGTACTAGGACCAAAATCTGGTTCTCTCAACAAGGCTAGGGAAGATTGGGGATCAGAGATCGATCCAAAACAAGAAACTGAATAGAAAATTTAGATGAAACAAAACAAAACCGGTCCTCGACAGAAGGAAATGAACGATGAAATGGATACATATAATAATTGACAATGGGTGGATAACCCTAGCTCCAACTCGCCCAGCCACAACTTGATGGTAGTTAGGCCTTTACTTACCTCATGTACTTAGTGCCCTGAGGGCTGTACTCTTCTGCTGGGACACCTCTGCTACTTTTCGAAGCTGAATGGTGTTGGTTTTCTGTGAAAGAATTGTGCTGTGTCAGGCCATTAACTGCGTTTGTTTCTTTTGGTCTTCACGATTGTGTTTATGCATCCAATATAATGTGTTGCGTGACTATTAATTCACCTCATCTTTGGTTCAGGGTTCTCTTCCCTGACTTTAGGTTTTTCCTTGCTCTACCAGTTATCTTCTCTGAGGAGTTTGGATTTCTTGTCATCAAGTCTGCTCCTTTCAGGTTGCCTCACTTCAGGATAGTGCTTGGGGTTTGTTTGCAATGTGAGGCCTGATGATAGAGAGTTAATATATTTAGGTGTGTGCTTGTATGCCATGTTGTGCCTGGCTGGGACTAGTGTG
>WNGS01028583.1:7577800-7610596 GCA_020271785.1 Procambarus virginalis | reverse complement strand
GTCACCTAGGAAGATAATATCAGTATTGGGTTCTCAAATTATCAAGGCTATTCTCTATTTTGTTTATCTGTTCTGTGAATTCCTCAGCCGTTGCATCTGGCGGTTTTGTATATTAGAATATCACTAAATTTATTTTCTCTATTTTTAATCCCAGTACCTCATCACCTCATTTGTAACGTAAGGAGCTCCGAGCACACAAGGTCTTCCCTAATATACAGACCCACTCCTCCATGTGACCTACTTTCCTATCACACCTGGATAGGTTATATCCTGGAATCCAGATCTCACTGTCTAAGAATTCCCCTGCATGGGTTTCTGTGAAAGCTCCAAATACTGCATTTGACCGTGAGGAGACCATTTATGAACTGTACTTTATTGTTTGTTCTTGTTTTCAGTCCTTGTATGTTGGCAAGATGAATGAGGTTACTCTATTAGTGATAGTTTGACTGGGAGACTTTCTCGGCAAGTCCATTATGCGTGGACATATTGAGTTTGTTCTGACCAGTGCTGATGTTGTAGGGCAGTTGCCTGTCGTAGTTGTGGCTCCCCTTCGGTGTGTAATTGTATCTGTTAATTCTGGAATGCGAGTGGATGTGGCATCCAGTTCCATACATTCTCCATGCTCCTCCTTTTGAATTCTCTTTCGGTCTGTTATAAAAAATTTATCTAGTTTCCTCCAAATTTATTATCCTGCTTGCCACTCTTTATGTAGCGTTCCATGCCTTTCACGTGAAAGTATGGGCAGCTGAGGTCATAGCATTTCCTGTCCTCCAGTGAGGTTTGGCACATTTCAGGATGGAAAAACCTACATATTGATCCAAATCGACACTCACCTTTCCTAAGCATATTTAAACATTTTTTGGGATGTTGGTAACTGCATTCTAATCCTTTCTTATTACCAGCATATCTATGTCTGCATATGCCCTGTGCATAAAATTTGCATAAGTCTGTCCTTCTGTTCTGACTCGTTCTATCGGGAACCGTCGTAGTGTCTGTACCTATCGAGCTGTTAGTGCTGTCTGTTGCACTTTCTAGTTTACTGTCATCTACATCCGGGCCTACTGAGACAGAGTTTACAACTTCCTGAGTTTCAGCCTCAGTTTCATCCCTGACTATAGCCTCTGCCCCTGGTATATTAGAATTGTTGTTGTTCCTTTCCCACTCCTTCTGGACGGCTGGTAGGCTTTCAATGAACGATGTTTTCCGTTCATGCGTCATGTTATCTAGAAGGTTTTTTTAGGATATTCCAAGCTGGCAGGTCATTTTTACACACCCAGAGTAAGTGGCCAGCTCTCAGTGCCGCGGTGTTACTCACTCCTGTACAAGCCGAATGAAATCTATTCTTACAGATATAACATTCAATTCCCGTTGCCTTCGACTTTAAGGAGATGTTACAGTGGCCACAAATTTGTTTATTTACTCCCATTTTGCCTTGTTTTGTTGTATATATCTATATATTTATAATATTATATGTATACCGTATATTTGTAATAGTATATATACTGTCTCCACTCGATCATCCGGACTATATGGAAGGACCCTCAGCCGGATTATCAGGTTTTTCGGATAATGGTACTTTTTCACCTACGAGTCCAAAACTAACCATTTCCAACTATTTTTATACTGCAAACAACATACTGAGTAATTTGAATTCCCATTCCACATATAATTATTAAATATTCAACTAGAAACCTCAACTTACCTTGTTGTTCGTCTTCTTGATTGATGCCACACATCTTGAAGTTAAAAATTCTTGACAATTTACGTAACTTATAGTAACACAACACTAAAATTAACACTTAAAATTACTGTACAGTTCATTAGGCAAGTTAGTTTTCACTGTCAGCTGAGGAAGCCTCACTAGTTGAAGGCACTTGGGTTGCGTGTGCCGCCTCACTTGTTGAAGGTGCTTGGGTTGCGTGTGCCACCTCACTTGTTGAAGGCGCTTGGGTTGCGTGTGCCGCCTCACTTGTTGAAGGCGCTTGGGTTGCGTGTGCCGCCTCACTTGTTGAAGGCACTTGGTTTGATTTTTTTCGTACCATATAAGAATCAAGTGTTGCTTGCCTTCTGTGTTCACTGGCCAGTTGTATGATCAGCTCTTTTGTTCGCCTCAGGTACTGATACATGTTTCCAACTTCTGGATGAGCACAATTTGATGAAAAATTAATTAACAAGTCAACAGAAGACATGAGTTCACTGTATTTCGTGGTCATTGGTGTTGGTTCTTCACTGTCTTCTTCATCCTCTTCGTCGGCCTCACCAGTAACAGACTGGAGAATCTCGTCTTCACTCATCACACCATATCCTGGGTCATTGGCATCTTGTTCAAGCCAATCAACCACATCCTGTCTTTCTAAGTTTTCACCGGCATTTCTAAACATTCCATGGATTTCATCTGTAAATCCTTCAAAATCCATTTCTGCATCCTCCTCATTTCTAATCGTAGACGTGAGGAGTTTTTTCCAGGAATTTTTCAAAGTCGATTCCTTTAATTCACTCCACACCTTGGCCCAGTTATAGATGGCTTCCTTAATTGTATAGTTCTTCAAATTCTGAAGGGTTTTTTCGCCCTGTTATCCACACCGAGTTCAATATCTTCTGGAAGAGGCAAAACCACCAAAACTTCGTTTAGCATCTTTTTTGTGTACAATCTCTTTGTGGCACAGATAACTCCCTGATCCATAGGCTGAATGAGAGAGGTTGTGTTAGGAGGTAGTGCCATACACGTTATCTTGCCATCATGTGAGGTTAACGTGTCAATTCTGGGGTGGGCAGGCGCATTATCAAGCAACAGTAAAGCCCGAACTTCGCTTGGCTTTATTTTGAGTTTCTTAATTTGATAGGCACGAACTTCCCTGCAGAACACGTCATGAAACCAGGAAAGAAAGATCTCCTGTGTAAACCATGCATTTTTTGAGTTATAATATTTCACTGGCAGTCTGTCCAAGCAATGTTGCAAGGCTCTTGGTTTCTTAGATTTGCCAACAATTGCACACGTGATTCTGTCTGTGCCGTCGGCATTCGCACACATCATGGCTGAGAGCCTGTCCTTGCAAACCTTACGCCCTGGCACACAACCCTCACTCCTCATTGCAAGAGTTTTTTCTGGCAAACTCCTCCAATACAACCCAGTTTCATCTGCATTATAAATTTGATGCGAATATATATTATTTGCCACAATATATTCTCGTAATTTATGTTTAAATGGTTCTACACTGCTTTCATCTGCACTCAATTTTTCACCGACAATTTTCCTCTTCACAATATTGTGCCTGCCCTTGAACCTTGCAACCCACCCTTCACTCGCTTCAAAATTCTGTATTCCAAGGCTTGCAGCAAACCTGCTTGCAGCATTTTGTATTTCTGGGCCGCGAATTGTCACGCCAGCTGTGCGGTGCTGAGCAAACCACTTGTACACAGCCTCATCCAACTGCACATGCGTCGAAGTTTTCATAGTTTTTCTAACACAACCTCTGCTAGTGCTCGCACCTTCACTTTCACAGGTTGAAATGAATTGCATAAGTTTCTCTTTTTGTTTCCTTATATCAGAAACAGTACTAGTGCCTATATTAAATTCCTTGGCAACACTTGAGGTCGACCGGCCATGTTCACAAAGTTGTATAACACGTAGCTTGTCCTTAAGTGTTAGGACAACCTTCTTCCTCTTACCACCTCCAGAACGATTCATGCTGCTAGCAGACATGGTCTTAGCCAAAAATGTTCAAAGTTACTAAGAAAATAAAAAAGTTATTTAAAAAAATATTTCACTAATGGCGCGGCACTGTGGAGTAACACGAGGGTAGAGAGCACATGGGTTGACCAGGCCTGGACGGGTCCAGTCGGGGCAGGGAGGCACGTTACGTAGGCCGCCAGGAGGAAAAAAAATATATATTTTTGAAGGAAACTTCAGCCTGTGCAAATTGTTTTTAGGAAACTTGTATGGAATTTTTTATTACATAATTACTAGTATTTCTTTTGATTTTGGCTATGATGAATTGTACTAAAATTGATAGTAATTACTGTACTGTAGTGTATGGGCCGCTCCCCATCCCCCCCTTATCCCCCCAGGTGGTCCCTCCCAACGCTCCCCTCTCTCCCGACACCACCCACCCACCCCACCCCCTCCTACACCATGCGCCTCGAGTCACGGGCAGACGGGATTAATACCGTATGGCCCGCCTCACCGGGCCCCAAAATTTTATCCGTCCAAACTCTCGTTAATCCGGTTCCTGTGGCTATTTTGGCCGGATATTGTGATAACTTTATCCGCTTGCGATTTTGGCCGTATTAAGGCGTTTTTCGGATGTTCGAATCCCGGATAATCGCGGGGTTACAGTACTTGTATATATAACGTGTGTATAGAGTGTAATAACAGCAATGGGAGTATGTTGGGAGCCACCATTTTGGTGAGGAGATGCGTCGTCTGCACGACTTGTCATGTTGTTTACTGGTGGCCACTATGGTCTTTGGGCACCATACCAGCTTATTTGTATAGGTATGGTGAACAAAACATGTAGATACTTATATATAATGTGTGTATATAGTGTAATAACACCACAAACAGTATTGTTGGAGGAGAAATATTAGTGCATCTGGCCTTGAACCAGTGACAGCAGCAGCAGCCACCAGCTGACTGTGTGTGTAACTATGTCTCTAATTGCTTGAACTCGCCATACAAGCCGAGATGTACAGTTATGGTGAACAAAACATGTAGATACTTATATTTAACATCTGTATGGTTGGAGGAGTATGTTGGAGAGTGAGGTGGTGATTGAGGGAGTGGTGGCGAATGGCTGACTGGCTGGTGAGTTAAGGCCACTCTTCGTTGCTTTTTGACTCACAATACCAACTTAGTGGTTAGTTATGATGAACAAAACATGCGGATACGTATATATAATATGTGTATATAGTGTAATAACAGCAAAACTATTTGTTTATTGTTTTATGAACATAATAATTGAATCACTAATATGAACACAATTTTGAGTACAGCGACTGTTCACACATTTTATTATATAAATATATCACAATGCACACTATTAAATAATATTACAAAAAGAAGAAAAAACAAAAAAACAAAATCAGACATTGAAATAATTAGGTAATAATATCTTTGTGGCAGCCCCGCCTGACAGCTCGGGCGGAGCAGACCTTGTCTGGTGACTGCTCTGTCAACGTCTCTTTTTTTGCCAGACTTCCCTGCCCTATTGTGGCCAAAATATGCCACCTACAATTTTTATTATTTTTCCCGTGATCAGGGAACACAAACGAACACTTTTATTAGGCGAAAGAATTTTTTTTTTTTTTTGCGCCTGTGCGTGTTGAAGGCAAAATGGCCCTTAGTGACCCAATGGTTAAGCACTAGAGTAGCTAATTAAAGGTAATTAGCACCCACCACTTGGTGAATTCACACAGTGTTGATGTTGTTTATACAGGATGTAGGGGTAACCTTGTGTAGTAGAGTAATAGAACCCTCATTAAGGTAATTTTGTCCTAAGACTGGAAAGACACCCTGTCAGTTGGGTGACAGCAGTGTATCATAACTCGTCTGAATTAATAGGCTGTTGGTGTGACAGTAATTAATTGGAAATTTCCTACTGAATGCTTGACGTCTCAAGTGTGATGTAATAAAAGGGCTTTCGAGTTATTGTTGCCATTTGAGTATCGTCAAAACACGATTGTGTTAAAGTAAATTGAACTGTTGCCGACTGCTGTGGACGGTCGATTAACGTAATTGTTTTAAATTCAATTAGTGCAACTCTTAGTAGTGTTGTTGTCTTGAGAGACAAGTGTTAACGTAAGATTTTTATAGGGGGGGGTCATCAGTGTTGGATCACCCGCCTAGTTATTTGGTACCTCTCTGGGAGGGCTGTGAGTGTCATTCAAGATTTGTGATTATAGTATATTGCTCACCGTGAGGGCAGTGATTGCACAACCCGTCCTCTTAAAAAGAACGTCACTTTGGCTCATATGCGCGATATGGCCAAATTTGGACATAATTTTAAATGAAATACTCGCAAAAGTGACGTTCTGTTCCGTTTTCTATTTGAGTCGTCCAGCCTACGTGCAGAGGTTAGGAGAGGACACTTTAAATTAACGTTTTTCATAACGTTTTGAAACTTATGAGAATTTCCTGCCCACCTAACCTATCAGAGGACCCTTAACTTACTGTTGTTGAAAAAAAAAATTCCAAATTTATTTTCATATTTTTTTCATTTTCAAATTACGTCCAAATTCGGCCATACAGGCAAACGGCCAAAAGCGACGTTCTTTTTAAGAGGACAGGTTGGATTGCAAGCTTGCGTCACCAGTGGGCACTCTGTTCAGTTTGTGTCATTCAGTCAGCGACGACAGGAAGGATTCCGTGGATCCACCAGGCTGTTGAATTAGCTGTTGCTAAAGTGCCACTGGGAGACAGTAAAGTAACGTAAACTTCTTGTTGTAGTAGTACTAGATTTTTGTTGAATAAATTGTTATTGTTCTAGAAACGGTCGTTTAGTTCAATCCCGCAATATTATTGTCCCATTTATGTTCTGCAATGCCTTTCATGCTTATGTGTAAATTGAGTCTGTTCCCAGAGCTCGAGTCCAATTCATAGCACCTCAGTTCAAAGAAATACAAAGTGAGTTCCCATCGGTTACCCTTTAATAGTGGTTATCACTAGAAGGAGCCAGCGACCCAAGTGGACAGGCTTTTACCCATGTGGTGGAACCCTGGCGGTTTGCTCCCGCTTTTCCTATGGTCTCAGGCTTGAAGTTAAAATCTGCTAGTAAGCAGTTCTTTTTGTTTGAGGTCTGCCTCCCATGCGAGGTAGTTACATTAACGTAACGTCAATAGGAAATATTTTTCTGATCATATAAAAGTCAAGAAAAAATCTCACAATGTCAGCATTCAGTTAGAAGCCTACCTTATGTGGTAGCTTATCCACATACTCATCACTTGTGATTGTATGTTCATTCCTTAGTTTTGTATAGGAGTATTTAACACTTTGGCATCCTGATGACGCTCTCGGCGTCATCAAAACAATACACGCAGTCTGGGGGATGATGCTAACTTCGTCATCCATTAATAAATTTGTAACAATTCCATTTATTGCCCGAATAATATGGGACTCGCCGACTACGTTTTGAATTATCTGTATACCCCATATGGCATCCCAACCCTGCCGCGTGGGCGTCCACCCATACAGGAGGCTTATTGTTCTTGTGACCTCGCTCGTGACCACTGCGGCCTCCCCCTCGAGTCGAAAAGTTCCCCACTCTGATTATTGTATCTTTCGTATTTGTTGTTACCGGCTTTATAAACACTTCCAATTGACTTCAAGATGGATAGTGATCAAGCACAGAGCCAATCCGTGACAAAAGCATTGAAAGAAACATGTATGATGGAAAAGTTATAGAGCGTTCGTGGAAAGTATAGAAGAGCGAGACTTGTATGTTCTTGTATGCAAATATCCCTTTACACCATTCTATTGCGAACATTTGATACCAAACTGAACAACGTAGCACGAAAATTGAGGAGAGAAAGCTGAAAAAGAGTATAAACATTGGAGTGTGGTGGTGAGCTCAAGAGCAACACTTGGCCTACTGTGCGGTGTGCTAGTCACCTGCTAGAAAGTGTTAGACTTTATAACCAACAATGGAATGTAGGCAGACTTGCTCAGGAATACCATCCTAGTCATTGTGTAGACATTATTTATATACTATGTAATTTAGAGCAAATTCCATAATTAACTGAGCCAGTAAATTACCAGCATTGTATTACTTAGTAGTATCTAGGGAAAATGGTTGTGAGTTGAGAGATATGTTTAGAGGAGTTACTTGGCCTACGGTCCAAAGTGTTGGTATTATAGCAGTCCACCTGTGAATGAGAGCACTGGCTTTGCCAGTTGATCACTGGAGCCCTGTGGTGATGGTTCTCTCCCTCCCTTGAGTGCAGCAGCTCATTTAGTTTAAGATAAGTATAGTTTATTAGGAAACAGTGTTTAGTTTAGGTGTTGTCATTTGTGATTACTGGTGGAGTGTTAGTTAGCCATTTATTTCATTTACTTGTGTGTTTACCTGACTTTGGTCATAATTACTTGACTGGTCCCATTTCATTAAGCTTAGCTTTATGTGACGGAGGAGTGTGTTTGTATGTTGCACCTCTAATTACACCCTGGAGAAAATTTGAATTAGCATCTCGTTCCCCTCCAGTCATTTACCTTCAGCGGGAGATTTTGAGGGCATTTCATGGGACACTGAGCTCAGGAAGCTGATGTGAACCTGTGTTGCCATAGAACCTTTAAATCTTATGCAGTACTTTAAAACACACATATATGATGTGTACCCTTCAGACAGACCAAAATCATAAGATAAATAGATTTAAAATACTGGTAAGGCATCTAAAATAGACACAAGGTGTATTTTTTCAGCCTCATAAAAATTGTGCACAATCAAAGCAGAATTATTTTGATTACCAACCTCTAAAACCAGTATACATTTTAATCATGTTTCATTCTTTCTGAGAGAGTAGAAACACAAAAGTAAAAGTGAAGTAAAATAAGCACTACAATAATGCAAGAGCATTGAAACTTCAATAAAGAACATTTGTGCATGATCTAAATTCTGTTACACTCTGCACTGGTCACCTGCCAAATAAAACTATCTTATACAGTTAACCTCAAACTGCTCACAATAATGTATTTCATTAACAGCCTATGCCAAAACAATTTGTAATCCATATAGCCAGGCCCACCCACCCCTATGTAACTAGGGAAATGGGTGTAATAATAATGCCTGTATTTTCAAGAACCTAGGATGCAAGAATGCATCCAAGCACAATAGCACAGATTGACTTTATGAAGTGAAGTCCAATTTTTACACTTTAAGTCCACCCTGAACACTATGGTGCAGGTTACTAATTTAAGGCCTTTTTTATTCCTGAATTATTTGTATTCTGGAAGCTTATATAGTCACATTCATTGAGAGCACCTGATCAACCAGGCTGTGATTCATACGTCAGGCTGCAAGCAGCTGCATCCAACAGCCTGGTTGACCAGTCCAGCAACCAGGAGGCCTGGTCGACGACCGGGCCACGAGGTCGCCAAGCCCCGAAGGTAAACCTCAAGGTAGCCATAGGCAGGCAGCCTTCATACACGTTTCTAACACTTCATGTATATGTGACCATTAAGGTTTTACACAGACATCATAACGTCTTCCTCATTTCACTTTACTTGTATCTTCGGCATTTCCTTATTAAGCACAGATCCCAATGATTTCACTTGAGAATACCATTTTAACAATACCTGTATGATGCACACTATAACTAATGTACAGTATAGCTGTAAGAGTATTCTTCTGTTGTTAGTCACTCTTGAGCATCAAGAATTCCTTTAACTAGAGACTGCAGCTTTACTACGTCATCAAGCGTATTCCGGAGGGCTGTTACACCATGTGTCAGACTACTAATGCAGCTGTCCTGTAATGATAAATATCCTACATTAAGAGATCATTCATAATAACTGCAAAAGTATCTTCACACAATAAACTGTATCAGTAAAACATATATCAATAATGAATAACTGGAAGTTATTAGACAGGATCAATACTGAATAAAAAGAAATACTGCACTATAATTCAGTATTAAAGTGAAGACAATATGTAATGACCTCGAGTTGAAACAACCAAGAGATAAGTGATAAATTAATTTAATTAAAAAAATTATACCACAAAAACTTAAGGATAAATCCCTGCCCAAGATTTTGTAAGCACTCGCCAACTTTTCTGATTTCTAACCACAAATTCTTGAAAAGAACATTATTGCCATCCGAGCCTTAGCATCAATTCTCTCACCATTACTGTGTCACTACACAGGTTCAGATGCTCATATTGCTGTCCATTGCCAGAGTGTGACAAACAGTAAATCTTTTATCAATGCATTTCTTCAGTTCACTAGTGTGTTTGGCATCGATTTCTCCCATTGTCTGATTAACACCTTGGCAGTCCAGCCTCTCCAAGTGTTCCCGACCGAAAACATTCTGGGTTCCCAAGCAGCTCATGGGCTGCTCAGGGATGTGAAATTTATTTACACTCATTTTACATTTTCTAATTATTTACACTCATTTTACATTTTCTAAGTTATTTGTTGAGTTATAACAATAAATTTGATGTCAAAATGTTCACAAATGAATTGTCTAGAGAGTACTGTAGATGCAAAAAACAAAACAAGTGTATCTATAATAGATTTTGGTCCTCTTCATGTGTTCAACATAAATTTGGGGCACCCAGTGAATTCCTCATGGTACTGTGAAATATTTTTACACTCATTTTATGTTTTCTCAATTATCTGTTGAGTTATAACTATAAACATGTCAAAATGTTTGCAAATGAATTCTGAAGAGTACAGAAGTGAGAACAATGTTGTATTTTCACTAGATTACATGCAACAGCGATGACTACACAAATATTTATGAAAGCAATCAGATGACACATTCTTACATCATCGGAACATTTACTTACTGTTGGAGTACCAATGATGCTACAATGAATCATTACAATGCGAAAGTGTTAAGAGTTCTTAGATACTCTGCAAAATTTTCCTCCTCTTGCTACAAACAACTAGTTGAACTTGCATTGTGGCTACCTCTATAGTTGCAGGAATGGAGGACTATTTTTTCACCAAGTTTAATTTTCTTTCTGCACATATTAGAGGAACAAGGCTTCCTGTATAAATGACATCATAGATCATTCTGACAGCTCCAGAATTTTTGTCCCCATCTGCAACATTTCAAGCATATTATAGCTCTTACACATACTTTGCCATACTCATAACCTGCCCCAATGATGAACACTTTTTTTGAAATGTCTCCTCTCACTAAAGCCACTACCTGATTCCATGCTTCATCTTTAATAAGATGATGCTTGGCCCAAGCAAATAGCTTGTCCTCAAGCTATTTGAGGAAGATTTATATTTAATTACCTTCATCAGTTCTCATTTTTCTCTGGTAGTTTCATAACAATTTCATGATATACTTCCTGGGACAGAAACACAACAGCCTCCATTGATCCTACCATTAAGTAAAATCTGTTTAAATCTTCTTTCAGTAGTTGCACGAACTTACGACGCTCTCTTCCCAGGTTCACTGTCCATAGATGTTTCTGGTAATAGTTCAGTGCAAATGAACTAGGGAAGACAAGTCTCCACCTCTGTTGTCCATCACATTCTTGTGCAAGTTCCCGAGTTTGTTCCTGCCCAGCACCAACAACAGTTCATCCCTTCTTTACTGCCTCAGGGTTATTCGTCAATCTCTTATCATTTGTATTAGTTCCACTATTAATGCCCCTCATATTGCCTCATTGCCTCTTTCCCTCATTGCCTAACACGTTTTGAAATTCCCTCTCTCCTGATAAGCTGTTTTCTGAGCCTGTCTCATTTATAAAACTTGTTGGAGAATAGCCAATGTCTCTGTTACAAGCTCTTCCACACCATTACGTACCTTATTACCTAGCAAGATGCATAAATGAGAATGCATGGCTAAGGCGCTTCCAAGTTGCGGTAAGTATGGAATTTCCTGGGCACAAGAAACACTGTACACTGTATTATTATATAATGCTTCAAATTTTTTTTCTAGCACTGTTGTCTCCCCCACCCCTGAAAAATAGTAATGGCAATGGTGATCAAATGCTAAGAAATTCACAATACAAGTGAAATACCTAAAAAAATATAAGATCTTCCTTACCGATCGCTCGAGAATAGAATGTTGTGCACGATCTTCAAGAAGACGGATGTGTGAAGGAACATTATTCAACAGGTCAACAAGCTGTCCAATCAGACTGATAAGGTCCCTGTGGGTGTAAAGATCTTAGTTAAAAGCAAACAAATTTTTCACATTAATAAGCCACTTCCCATTACTTAAAAGTACTATACTGTATCTCTGTATATTCAGAACTTGGTAACTTTGCACCAAATATATTTGCAGAAAGATTAAGTGAATAACAAACAGATACTATATTGTAACCTAATATAGTATCACCCGACATTCAATTTGCCTAATATGCAATCAATTTCGAGTCTACAAATTTTGGCTTTAACCATGGTAGTCAAAGGTAAATGGGTTTCTGCACAAGGAATATATGATTATCAAACACTTTTTGGGCTGAACACATTTTGTCAAGTGATGTTAAGTACATCACATTTATATTTTTGGTCATCTATTTTGTTTGATAATGCTTTTAGGATAATTTGTAATATTTTATCCAATTGTTTTACAAATGTTCTGTAAATTTGAAATTTTTGAGATGGTAAGTCTGCAGATTGTGGCCTGTAACACCCTTCCCAAATCTATGTGTGCATTACTTGGCCATAAAATAGTTTGGTGAACCCAGTGTCTAAACTGGGACCAAACGTGTACAATGTAAACAGATTTACTCAAGCAGGGTTAGCTGAACCGAGGTTGAACTCTGTGTTTACTCAATGTTTTGAGTATGTTTTAATCAATCAATTAAACAAAAAAAAAATGGTGGCATGTTAGACACCTAGTCAATCAACCAAATACTGTTGTAATATCAAAGCTAATGCTCTCTAACCTTGCCTAATCTACTAGGCAAGATTTAAGCAGATTGTGGGTGGTTAAGGTTAAGCAGATTAAGGTTAAGAAGATTGTGGGTGGCTGACATCACCAAACTTATATCTCCCTTATTTTCTGTTCCTGAACAGCATGCCTGGTAGAATGTTCAGGTGGACTTGCATGTATACTGTATTAGGGATGAATTCAACCCAAACAAAAATAGCTTGCCAAGCACAATACATAAAATATTAATTATTGCATTACAGTATAATTAATAACCAGCAAACTTACTTGTGGTAATGGTAATGCATAGTAAGAAAGTTGAACACCAGAGGCTGTTGTAAGCGGTAGGTAATCAAGTCTTTATTTTCTATGATGGAGCGCATGTGTTGTTCAGCTCGCTGGAACCAAGCCAAGCGCCTACCTGTGATACACATGCAAGACTTGTATACAATTCATAACTAATTCATTTTGTACATAATTTTGACATTTTTTTGCACATTTCAATTGGTGCATGCATTTATATAACAAGTGACTAGCCTGATATTTATGTAGGCCAGTGTTTTTCAACCAAACTTTGACAGAACCCTAGGCTTCCAAGATCCTTTATCACTTGGAGACAAACAATATAATATCAGATCGTCAGTGTGGTTTTCGATCTGGAAGATCTTGTGTAACAAATTTACTCAGTTTCTATGATCCAGCCACAGAGATTTTACAGGAAACGGATGGTTGGATTGACTGCATCTATCTTAGCCTAAAAAAGGCTTTCGACAGAGTTCCACATAAGAGGTTGTTCTGGAAACTGGAACACATTGGAGGGGTGACAGGTATGCTGCTAACATAGATGAAAAATTTTCTGACTGATAGAAAAATGAGGACAGTTATAAGAGGAAGTGTATCAGACTGGAGAAGTGTCACAAGCGGAGTACCACAGCTCCAGTGGAATCAACAGAAACTGAGAATGGACAGAAGAGAGTCAGCTTCAAGGTCATGTACACGAACATAGATGGAATTACAAACAAGACCAGTGAACTTAGGAAAAGAACACAAGAAGTAAACCCAGATGTAATTGGACTCACAGAAACAAAACTCTCAGGAATCATAACGAATGCGGTGTTTCCCCAGGACTACACTGTAATAAGGAAAGAGAGGGAAGGAAGGGGAGGAGGCGGAGTGGCTCTACTGATGAGAAAGGAATCGAGTTTCGAGGAGATGGTTGTTCCGGACTGTGAAGGGTTCAGAGACTTCATCACAGGCCCCATGACGATGGGAGGACCAAGAGTAGTAGTAGCAGTGATATATAACCCACCAACAAATGAAAGAAGACCCAGGCAAGAGTATGACAGAAACAACATGGCAGTTAACATTATCATTGAGAGAGCAGCCGCTGCTGCCTGTAGAAACCGATCCCATCTGCTCATCATGGGGGACTTTAATCATGGAAGGATAGACTGGGAAAACAGAGAACCACATGGAGGTGAGGAAACATGGAGAGTGAAACTGCTAGAGGTGACGACTAGAAACTTTTTAAGTCAGCATGTCAAGGGTCCCACGAGAATGAGAGGCAATGATGAACCAGCAAGACTCGACCTGGTTGATACCTGGTTGATACCTGGTTGATGGGGTTCTGGGAGTTCTTCTACTCCCCAAGCCCGGCCCGAGGCCAGGCTTGACTTGTGAGAGTTTGGTCCACTAGGCTGTTGCTTGGAGCGGCCCGCAGGCCCACATACCCACCACAGCCCGGCTGGTCCGGAACTCCTTGGAGGAATAAATCACATGGACATATCCTTGGAGGAATAAATCACATGGACCTAGTATTCACTCTGAACAATTCAGACATAAGGGAAATTGGTCTTGAAGCCCCCATGGGTATGAGTGATCACAGTGTACTGTTGTTTGAATATCTGGTCGAAGAAGGGTTAATGTACTCAAGGAAGGGGTCAGAAAACAAGAGGCCGGCACTCCGGAAGGGAAACTATGAGGAGATGAGAAAATTCCTAACTAAAATAGCTTGGGAAACAGAGCTCAGAGGAAAGACGGTTCGAGACATGATGGACTACATCAGACAGACGTGTAAGGAGGCAGCAGACAAGTACGTCCCAGTCCAAAATGAAAAAAATTAAATGGAAATGAGAAACCCATGGTTTAATAAGTTGCAAGCTAGCAAAGCAGCTAAGTAAAAGGGCATGGAGAAACTATAGAAACAACAGAACACTAGAGAGCAGAGAAAGATACCAGAGCGCCAGGAATGAACACATCAGGGTAAGAAGAGAGGTAGAGAGGCAATACGAAAATGACATAGCGAGCAAGGCAAAGACTCAACCCAAACTGCTGCATAGCCACATCAGGAGGAAAACAACAGTGAAGGAACAGGTAATGAAACTGAGGATAGGGGCAGAAAGATTCACTACAAACGACAAGGAAGTGTGCGAGGAACTCAATAAGAAATTCCAGGAAGTCTTCACCTCAGAGCAAGGAGAAGTCCCAGAGATAAGGGAGGGAACACCAACCCAGACACCACTAGAGGAGTTTGAGATTACCAGTGGGGAGGTGAGGAAGCATCTGCTAGATTTGGACATGACAAAGGCTATAGGCCCGGATGGAACCTCACCATGGATCCTTAAGGAAGGAGCAGAGGCTCTGTGCCTACCACTCTCCAGTGTACAACAAGTCACTGGTAACAGGTGAACTGCCAAAAATTTGGAAGACGGCCAATGTAGTCCCAATATACAAGAAGGGTGATAGGCAGGAGGCACTGAACTACAGGCCAGTGTCCCTAACTTGCATTCCATGCAAGATGATGGAAAAGATTGTGCGAAAAAAGCTAGTGGAACATCTGGAGCAAAAGAACTTTGTAACACAACATCAACATGGGTTCAGAGATGGCAAATCATGCCTAATAGGATTAATCGAGTTCTATGACCAGGCAACAAAAATCAGGCAAGAGAGAGGACTGGGCAGACTGCATATTTCTGGACTGCCAGAAAGCTTTTGACACAGTACCACATAAGAGACTAGTGCACAAACTAGAGATGCAGGCAGGAGTGAAAGGGAAGGTACTCCACTGGATAAGAGAGTACCTAAGCAACAGGACACAGCGAGTCACCGTGAGAGGTGAGGTCTCGGAGTGGCAAAGAGTCACCAGTGGAGTCCCACAGGGATCAGTCCTTGGACCTATACTGTTTCTGATATATGTAAATGCTCTTCCAGAAGGAATTGACTCATTCCTCTCGATGTTTGCTGATGATGCGAAAATTATGAGGAGGATCAGGACAGAGGAGGATAGTATGAGGCTACAAGATGACCTAGACAAACTGAAGGAATGGTCCAACAAATGGCTACTAAAGTTCAACCCAAGTAAATGTAAGGTAATGAAACTAGGAGGAGGAACTAGGAGGCCAGTCACTGGATACCGAATGGGAGATGAAGTCCTTCACGAAATGGACAGAAAGATCTGGGAGTTGATATCACACCAAACCTGTCTCCTAAAGCCCACATCAAAAGAATAACATCAGCAACCTATGCGAGGCTGGCTAACATCAGAACTGCTTTCAGAAACCTGTGCAAGGAATCCTTCAGAACCTTGTATACCACATATGTAAGGCCAATCCTGGAGTATGCAGCCCCAGCATGGAGTCCGTACCTAGTCAAGCACAAGACGAAGGTGGAAAAAGTTTAGAGGTATGCCACTAGGTTAGTCCTAGAACTAAGAGGCATGAGTTATGAGGACAGACTACATGAACTGCACCTCACGTCGCTGGAAGACAGAAGAGCTAGGGGAGACATGATCACCACATACAAAATTCTCAGAGGAATTGACAGGATGGACAAGGATGGATTACTTAACACGGGTGGCACACGCACAAGGGGACACAGGTGGAAGCTGAGTACCCAAATGAGCCACAGAGACATTAGAAAGAACTTTTTCAGTGTCAGAGTAGTTAGTAAATGGAATGCACTAGGAAGTGATGTGGTGGAGGCTGACTCCATACACAGTTTCAAATGTAGATATGACAGAGCCCAGTAGGCTCAGGAATCTGTACATCAGTTGATTGACGGTCGAGAGGCGGGACCAAAGAGCCAGAGCTCAACCCCCACAAACACAACTAGGTGAGTACAGGGTTCAGTTCTTGTATCAGTAATGTTCATTGTCTACATAAATGATCTATCAGATGGAGTACAGAATTATATGAACATGTTTGCTGATGATGCTAAAATAATAGGGAAGATAAGTAACTTGGATGATTGTCATACACTTCAAGAAGACCTGGACAGAATAAGTATATGTAACACCACTTGGCAAATGGAATTTAATGTAAATAAATGCCATGTTATGGAATGTGGAATAGGAAAACAGACCCACACAACCTATAAATTGTGTGAGAAATCTTTAAAGAAGTCTGATAGAGAGAGAGATCTAAGCATGGTTCTAGATAGAAAACTATCACCTGAGGATCACATTAAGAACAGTGTGCGAGGGGCCTATGCTACACTTTCTAACTTCAGAATTGTTTTTAAATACATGGATGGCGAAATACTGGGTACCAAAGAAATTGTTCACGGCTTTTGTTACACCAAAGCTGGAATATGCAGCGGTTGTATGGTGCCCATATCTTAAGAATGTTTTAATGTTTTTGCCACTTCTACCTCTGCTCTTTATTGTGTTCACAAACTATATGGTTTGCTTCTTTTGATTTTGCAACATCTGAAACAGCACTCATACCAATGCCACTCCCCTCTGACAGCCACTTTCCTCCTAAGCTATGATCATGTTTTTCTAACAAATTGACCTTTGTATCCAGGGGAAGGAAGCTCCTCTGAACATTCATGTACTCACACTACTCTTGTCTCACAACACTGCTTTAACTCTCAAAAATTAATACCTGTTTATCATAAGAAAATAAAGTGGAAATTCATGAATGATGAAGTTAGATCACACTCATGTACAAGGGAAAACACACATGCAAGGTAGGTACACCCTCAAAGTAAGTCCTTGATATCTATTTCCAGGACAACAGTCCTGAAATAGATGCACTATCTGGAACAATATTTATTAATAAATAAAGATAAACAAATATTAAAAATATCATTTATTAAAGTTTATGAGCTCCAAAACACACTTGGGTTGTGAAGTTTCAAAACTCATAAACTGTTTAATATACAAACTGAGCTGCCATAATAAAGGAAAGATGTACAGGTTTCCTAAGTGGTTGCATAAATACTGTATGATTCCTAGCCGCTTCCTAAACTCCCCCTCACCTCATCAAGAAACCAGACTTTGGTCCTGGCTCTTGGTAACTCAAAGTGGGTCTAAGAGGCCTGGAATGAGCCTTAGCCTTAGAGGTACCATTCCATAAACATGCATAGGTACCAAGGGGCTTTCCTAGAAAAGCAATGGATTGACGGGAAGGGAATTGTCAGGGGAAAGTGCAAAGTCATTAGACTATATAGCACTTGGAAGGGATCAGGCTAAGGATTTGGGATGGGACAGGGAGAAGGAATGGTGCTTCATTTTATTTCTTCCTTAAGACAGTTCTTCTATATATAGCTTCTTATAGAATTATGGAAGTTAAATTATAGCTAAAATAGTTTTAAAACATACCTCAAAGGGATATGGATGGCCTCAACTCTATATTTTCTTAATGACCCGATTCAGTATATCCTACAGGTCAATCTGGATGATATGCAATCACTGGTGGTCTTGAACCAAAAATCACTGCACTAAACATCAAAGTACTGTATTAAATTATTCCTGAAGAATTATCTAAACAGAAAATTAAATTCTAGGTAGACATGAATAATGCCATATTGTCCCCCACACATTTATGAGCAACTGCAATAAAAATAAAATACAGTACCTAATAATTCTGGATCTGTAAGTGCAGACGAGTTCTCATTTAGCGTGGCAACGCTGATTTTCTCAACCACGTCAGCAAGTTCTTGACGAGACACAGTTAGTGCAGTAATGTCTTCCAAGAAACCATTGATTACTGGTACCTGAAAGAGAAGATTTAATGATAAGAAGCCGCTTCCTTCACAGGACTGGGTGACAGCATCAAAATACATAGGTAGGAACTATAATACCTGCATAATGCAAGCTAGATTCGATAAACTACAGTACAGTACTGTATATGGGACTGTCCTCGATTTGTTGCAGCCAAAGATTCATTTGCAACTGGAGAGTGAATTGGGAGGCATTTGTGTAATTCAATATTTTTAAGTCAGCATAAAAACCCATCATTGAATGTAATGCAATGCCTTTTCTGGTAGAGCCCCGCTGGCTCCCTGTAGCTATCTCGCTGAGATTGCTCCATTCTACAAGTCGCATCATCTGCGAGAGTTCTGCTTGGCCTACCAGGGACTAGAATTAGAACCTGGCCCCCCTATTAACAATTTCAGAGATGCAGGGAAAGTTATGGACAGTGAGATCTGGCACAAGATTTACGAAGCAATTACACAAGTACATAGGAAAGTTTTCATTCTTACCATCGTCGTGGCGATTACGTCAGGATTCAAGAAAGTTTAGGAAAGGCAATCTTCCAAAGAACACCGCCTCGCGCTACAACACCTTCAGACCAGTCGTAGCTTGATGTAAATCGTATATAACTCAAGTTGATCTCTACTACACAAACCCGAGGATCGAAATTTAATAATAAACAAACTATTTCTGCTGGTGAGTCAACGGCACATACCATCAATTTTTTTTTATTTTTTTGGCAGGGATATTCCTGCACAGGCCCTAAGCACATACCATCAAGAAGTAGTAGTCCTTGTTAGCTATATATACAGTTTCTGCTTGTAACTTATAATAAATACAGTACAGTATGTCTTATGAAATTGTAATTATTTACCATCTTGAGTTATCTTGAGATGATTTCGGGGCTTTTTTTTAGTGTCCCCGCAGCCTGGTCCTCAACCAGGCCTCCACCCCCAGGAAGCAGCCCGTGACAGCTGACTAACACCCAGGTACCTATTTTACTGCTAGGTAACAGGGGCATAGGGTGAAAGAAACTCTGCCCATTGTTTCTCGCCGGCACCTGGGATCAAGCCCAGGACCACAGGATCACAAGTCCAGCGTGCTGTCCGCTCGGCCGACCAGCTCCCCCCCTGTTCATAGGGGGGGAGACCATATCATAGCAAGATATTATTCCAGTAGTTATTAATTAAGTAAATAAAGACTGATGAACTTGAAATATGAGAGTAGGTGATGATTCCTGGCAGGACAGGCAAGCTTGAGAGCATTTACTATCACCTAATTCCCTGTTCACCTAGCAGTAAGTATAGCTACCCCGGAGTTAGTCAGCTTGTTGTGAGGCTGCATCCTTGGGGGGGGGGAACCCTCGATACAGGTCTAACACGTATATAATTAATAATAATAATTCAGTGTCAGGGACAGGCAGCCAGAGTGTATGTGTGTATATATGTCTATGTAATATATATATATATATGCAAACAAGCCTGAATGGTCCCCAGAACTAGATACAGATTATATATATATATATATATATATATATATATATATATATATATATATATATATATATATATATATATATATATATATATATATATATATATATATTATATATATATATATATATATATATAATTATATACAGTATATATATATATATATATATATATATATATATATATAATTATATACAGTATATATATATATATATATATATATATATATATATATATATATATATATATATATATTATATACAGTATATATATATATATATATATATATATATATATATATATATATATATTATATTATAGGCTTATATATAATGTATAGGCTTATATTGAGGTTCCCCCCCCCTCCCAAGGATGCACTTTCACAACAAGGTGACTAACCCTTGGGCACCCGATTACTGCTAAGTAAGCTAGGTGAACAGGCGCATTAGGTGATAGGTGTTGGAGACAGCTATGTCAATGTTTGGTGGCCTGTTTCTAAGGAATGCTTGAACTTTAAGATCTGATGTTACAAGACATTGTAGCAGTCTAAGTCGGTACTGTTTAGTGGCCTTTTCAAACTGTTTGGCAACTTATTTGTTTCTTTTTTCTTTACCATGCAGTTGAGACTTACTAACTGGATGTTGGAAAGTGCTTACTGTTAAGGTTCGGTCAAAATCCAGTATTCAAGGTAGTAAGTTGTTGTTGAGGCATGTATTTACACTTGGAAAATATTAAGGAGGACTGGTTCCAAATCAGCACACAGAAATAATGTTCCGAACCATAATGGAAACTGACCCAAGTATAGGATGGGTTAACCCAAGTATCGTGTTTTCAAAAGGGTCGCCCGTCTTGGAATAGATGAACGCTGAATGAATATTGTTGAAAACATCTTGATTACTTATTAAACCAAAATTATTTATTAGTCAGAAGAAAGACAGAAACGCGATCTATATGTAAAACTTCTACCAGACAAATATTTTAAGTAAAACCGAAGATATTTGTAGTTGTATAAAAGTGGCAGTTTTCATCTCTCGTCGAGCTCGAAAACCGCAGCATTCATCTCAGAACCATGCCTATTTCACGCTGATTCCTTAATAAACGTAAGAGTTTTATATGTCGCAAGAAAGATAGAAATATAAGCTTTATTCTAAATACCTTACCATGGGCATATTTAAATTTAAAGCGAAGATACGTGTACTTTTATAATAGCCGAGCTCCGACCCCGGACAGATCGATCGACGGAGCAACTCTCTCTCAGAACAATGCTTATTTCACGTAAATTCGTTAATAAACATATATGTTTTATATGTCTCAAGAAAAGCAGACATATAAGCTTCACTTTAAGCACTTTACCATAGATATATTTAAAGTTCTAATGAAGATACATGTATTTTAAAAATTACGGAGCTCCGACCCCGTACAGACTGAACGACAGAGCAACTCTCTCTCAGATCAATGTTTATTTCACGTAAACTCGTTAATAAACACAAATGTTTTATATGTCATAAGCAAGATAGAAATATGAGCTTCATTTTAAATACATTACAATAGACATATTTATAGCTCAAGTGAAGATACATATGTTTTTATAGTGGCGTTCAGTAGCTTTTCGGTCATGGAGTGTAACGCCTACGCACTTGCCGATATATTGTATAATTAACAAAGATACGCTAATAAAGCCTAAAATCTTATATGCCTCCAGAAAGACCGAGATATGAACATTATTATGATTGCACCAAATGAAATATATTATGTTGGAGGACAAAGATATATCAATTTTAAATTAAGTTTCGACTCTTGCTCGGGCGAGAGAGATGAGGCGACTCTCGCCCATCTATTGGAGATTCTGTCAATTAAAGACCCAAAGCTACTCAAACCCTCCTAACATTACTTAGGTAATGAAGTAATATGGTATATTTACTCACTATAATGTGGGTGCTGAATGCAGAACATGAGAAAACATACATTTACTCCAAACTAATATAATTTCATTATAAAATAAGCAAATAAGTGGCATCAAAGGAAGTCGACGGTCCAAGCGTCAATGTTGTGGAGCGACTTATCCAAGATATATCGTTGTTTGGAAAGTGTTTGTTGGAATATACAGTTGTCGCACTNATTATATACTGTAACCCCGCGATTATCCGGGATTCGAACATCCGAAAAACGCCTTAATACGGCCAAAATCGCAATCGGATAAAGTTATCACAATATCCGGCCAAAATAGCCACAGGAACCGGATTAACGAGAGTTTGGACGGATAAAATTTTGGGCCCGGTGAGGCGGGCCATACGGTATTAATCCCGTCTGCCCGTGACTCGAGGCGCATGGTGTAGGAGGGGGTGGGGTGGGTGGGTGGTGTCGGGAGAGAGGGGAGCGTTGGGAGGGACCACCTGGGGGGATAAGGGGGGGATGGGGAGCGGCCCATACACTACAGTACAGTAATTACTATCAATTTTAGTACAATTCATCATAGCCAAAATCAAAAGAAATACTAGTAATTATGTAATAAAAAATTCCATACAAGTTTCCTAAAAACAATTTGCACAGGCTGAAGTTTCCTTCAAAAATATTTATTTTTTTTCCTCCTGGCGGCCTACGTAACGTGCCTCCTCCCTGCCCCGACTGGACCCGTCCAGGCCTGGTCAACCCATGTGCTCTCTACCCTCGTGTTACTCCACAGTGCCGCGCCATTAGTGAAATATTTTTTTAAATAACTTTTTTATTTTCTTAGTAACTTTGAACATTTTTGGCCAAGACTATGTCTGCTAGCAGCATGAATCGTTCTGGAGGTGGTAAGAGGAAGAAGGTTGTCCTAACACTTAAGGACAAGCTACGTGTTATACAACTTTGTGAACATGGCCGGTCGACCTCAAGTGTTGCCAAGGAATTTAATATAGGCACTAGTACTGTTTCTGATATAAGGAAACAAAAAGAGAAACTTATGCAATTCATTTCAACCTGTGAAAGTGAAGGTGCGAGCACTAGCAGAGGTTGTGTTAGAAAAACTATGAAAACTTCGACGCATGTGCAGTTGGATGAGGCTGTGTACAAGTGGTTTGCTCAGCACCGCACAGCTGGCGTGACAATTCGCGGCCCAGAAATACAAAATGCTGCAAGCAGGTTTGCTGCAAGCCTTGGAATAAAGAATTTTGAAGCGAGTGAAGGGTGGGTTGCAAGGTTCAAGGGCAGGCACAATATTGTGAAGAGGAAAATTGTCGGTGAAAAATTGAGTGCAGATGAAAGCAGTGTAGAACCATTTAAACATAAATTACGAGAATATATTGTGGCAAATAATATATATTCGCATCAAATTTATAATGCAGATGAAACTGGGTTGTATTGGAGGAGTTTGCCAGAAAAAACTCTTGCAATGAGGAGTGAGGGTTGTGTGCCAGGGCGTAAGGTTTGCAAGGACAGGCTCTCAGCCATGATGTGTGCGAATGCCGACGGCACAGACAGAATCACGTGTGCAATTGTTGGCAAATCTAAGAAACCAAGAGCCTTGCAACATTGCTTGGACAGACTGCCAGTGAAATATTATAACTCAAAAAATGCATGGTTTACACAGGAGATCTTTCTTTCCTGGTTTCATGACGTGTTCTGCAGGGAAGTTCGTGCCTATCAAATTAAGAAACTCAAAATAAAGCCAAGCGAAGTTCGGGCTTTACTGTTGCTTGATAATGCGCCTGCCCACCCCAGAATTGACACGTTAACCTCACATGATGGCAAGATAACGTGTATGGCACTACCTCCTAACACAACCTCTCTCATTCAGCCTATGGATCAGGGAGTTATCTGTGCCACAAAGAGATTGTACACAAAAAAGATGCTAAACGAAGTTTTGGTGGTTTTGCCTCTTCCAGAAGATATTGAACTCGGTGTGGATAACAGGGCGAAAAAACCCTTCAGAATTTGAAGAACTATACAATTAAGGAAGCCATCTATAACTGGGTCAAGGTGTGGAGTGAATTAAAGGAATCGACTTTGAAAAATTCCTGGAAAAAACTCCTCACGTCTACGATTAGAAATGAGGAGGATGCAGAAATGGATTTTGAAGGATTTACAGATGAAATCCATGGAATGTTTAGAAATGCCGGTGAAAACTTAGAAAGACAGGATGTGGTTGATTGGCTTGAACAAGATGCCAATGACCCAGGATATGGTGTGATGAGTGAAGACGAGATTCTCCAGTCTGTTACTGGTGAGGCCGACGAAGAGGATGAAGAAGACAGTGAAGAACCAACACCAATGACCACGAAATACAGTGAACTCATGTCTTCTGTTGACTTGTTAATTAATTTTTCATCAAATTGTGCTCATCCAGAAGTTGGAAACATGTATCAGTACCTGAGGCGAACAAAAGAGCTGATCATACAACTGGCCAGTGAACACAGAAGGCAAGCAACACTTGATTCTTATATGGTACGAAAAAAATCAAACCAAGTGCCTTCAACAAGTGAGGCGGCACACGCAACCCAAGCGCCTTCAACAAGTGAGGCGGCACACGCAACCCAAGCGCCTTCAACAAGTGAGGTGGCACACGCAACCCAAGCACCTTCAACAAGTGAGGCGGCACACGCAACCCAAGTGCCTTCAACTAGTGAGGCTTCCTCAGCTGACAGTGAAAACTAACTTGCCTAATGAACTGTACAGTAATTTTAAGTGTTAATTTTAGTGTTGTGTTACTATAAGTTACGTAAATTGTCAAGAATTTTTAACTTCAAGATGTGTGGCATCAATCAAGAAGACGAACAACAAGGTAAGTTGAGGTTTCTAGTTGAATATTTAATAATTATATGTGGAATGGGAATTCAAATTACTCAGTATGTTGTTTGCAGTATAAAAATAGTTGGAAATGGTTAGTTTTGGACTCGTAGGTGAAAAAGTACCATTATCCGAAAAACCTGATAATCCGGCTGAGGGTCCTTCCCATATAGTCCGGATGATCGAGTGGAGACAGTATATATACTATTACAAATATACGGTATACATATAATATTATAAATATATAGATATATACAACAAAACAAGGCAAAATGGGAGTAAATAAACAAATTTGTGGCCACTGTAACATCTCCTTAAAGTCGAAGGCAACGGGAATTGAATGTTATATCTGTAAGAATAGATTTCATTCGGCTTGTACAGGAGTGAGTAACACCGCGGCACTGAGAGCTGGCCACTTACTCTGGGTGTGTAAAAATGACCTGCCAGCTTGGAATATCCTAAAAAAACCTTCTAGATAACATGACGCATGAACGGAAAACATCGTTCATTGAAAGCCTACCAGCCGTCCAGAAGGAGTGGGAAAGGAACAACAACAATTCTAATATACCAGGGGCGGAGGCTATAGTCAGGGATGAAACTGAGGCTGAAACTCAGGAAGTTGTAAACTCTGTCTCAGTAGGCCCGGATGTAGATGACAGTAAACTAGAAAGTGCAACAGACAGCACTAACAGCTCGATAGGTACAGACACTACGACGGTTCCCGATAGAACGAGTCAGAACAGAAGGACAGACTTATGCAAATTTTATGCACAGGGCATATGCAGACATAGATATGCTGGTAATAAGAAAGGATTAGAATGCAGTTACCAACATCCCAAAAAATGTTTAAATATGCTTAGGAAAGGTGAGTGTCGATTTGGATCAATATGTAGGTTTTTCCATCCTGAAATGTGCCAAACCTCACTGGAGGACAGGAAATGCTATGACCTCAGCTGCCCATACTTTCACGTGAAAGGCATGGAACGCTACATAAAGAGTGGCAAGCAGGATAATAAATTTGGAGGAAACTAGATAAATTTTTTATAACAGACCGAAAGAGAATTCAAAAGGAGGAGCATGGAGAATGTATGGAACTGGATGCCACATCCACTCGCATTCCAGAATTACAGATACAATTACACACCGAAGGGGAGCCACAACTACGACAGGCAACTGCCCTACAACAATCAGCACTGGTCAGAACAAACTCAATATGTCCACGCATAATGGACTTGCCGAGAAAGTCTCCCAGTCAAACTATCACTAATAGAGTAACCTCATTCATCTTTGCCAACATACAAGGACTGAAAACAAGAACAAACAATAAAGTACAGTTCATAAATGGCCTCCTCACGGAGTCAAATGCAGTATTTGGAGCTTTCACAGAAACCCATGCAGGGGAATTCTTAGACAGTGAGATCTGGATTCCAGGATATAACCTATACAGGTGTGATAGGAAAAGTAGGTCACATGGAGGAGTGGGTCTGTATATTAGGGAAGACCTTGTGTGCTCGGAGCTCCTTAACGTTACAAATGAGGTGATAGAGGTACTGGGATTAAAAATAGAGAAAATAAATTTAGTGATTATTCTAATATACAAACCGCCAGATGCAACGGCTGAGGAATTCACAGAACAGATAAACAAAATAGAGAATAGCCTTGATAATTTGGAGAACCCAATACCTGATATTATCTTCCTAGGTGACTTCAACTTGCCTAGTCTCAGGTGGAGAATAGCAAACAATAATATTATACCAGGGAATCTATCGGGACCTAACCAACCACAGATTAGAGAACTACTTAGATTCTGTGACAAATTTTCACTCAATCAGCAGATATCGGAGCCAACGAGAAATGAAAATATTCTAGATCTGGTCTTTACGAACAATGAAGACATTATCAGAGACATTACGATATCAGATACCACATATTCAGATCACAAGCTCATTGAAGTGCAAACGACCATCAATACTCAGAATAGACCTAAAACGTTGATAAAGCGAGAGGGGCTATTCAGTAAATTCAATTTTAATAATAAAAGGATAGACTGGGAGATAATAAACAGGGAACTCAAAAACATTCCATGGGAAACTGTTTTAAGTAATACAAGTCCTACAGAAGGAATAGAAAAACTGACTTTGGAAGCGTATCAAGTCTGTCTGAAACATGTTCCTTTGAGGAAAACCAGAAAGAGATCCAACGTAGAAAGAGAACGCAGACGACACTATAAACACAGGAAAAAAATAACGGAACTGCTTATGCAGACACGAATTTCCCGTCAAAGAAGGAATAATTTAAATAGAGAGATTGAAGAAATCGAGCGGAAATTGAAACACTCATATGAAACTGAAGAAAGACAGAACAGAAAGCAATTCAGGAAATAAAGAAAAATCCAAAATACTTCTTCACATATGCGAAATCAAAAGCAAAAACCACTGCCAGTATTGGACCTATTCGTACAAGTGAAGGTTCATACACGGAGGATGACAAAGAAAATAGTGAAATCCTAAAAAAGCAGTATGAGGACATGTTTAGCACTCCAATAAACAATATGAAAGTGGAATACCTCTGTATTCCTATGGAAAGTATACCTCTGCCTTATTTCCTCCTTTATGAAGTGGTGCTATCTCTGCTGTTTTTAGTATATCAGGGATAATGCCAGTATCTAGGCTTTGTCTCCACAGAATGTGGAGGGCTTGCAATAGTGTTTTTTTACAGTTCTCGAGGAATATGGAGTTCCAAGAATCTGGGCCTGGTGCAGAGTGTATAGGCATACTGTTTATGGCTTCTTCAAAATCCAGTGGGGATAGGGTGACATCTGATATATGATTTGATGTTGGTATCATATCCATCAAAAATTCATTTGGGTAATCAATCTTTAATGCGTTTAATGGCTCGCTGAAAACAGAGTCGTACTGCTTCCTCAGTAACTCGCTCATTTCTTTGTTGTCATCGGTGAAAGTTCCATCTCCCTTTCGCAGGGGCCCGATACCAGATGTGGTTTTGCATAGGAGAAAAAATATTTTGGATTTCTCTCTATTTCACTGATGGCCTTTTGGTCTCTTTGCCTCTCCTGGGTTTTGTATGATTCTTGTAGCTTGAGTTCAATTGTTTCTATTTCTCTACCTAACCACCTTCGCCATTCTTGAGACAGGGTGCGACTCTCAAGTTGTTCTGCGATTCATTTTCTTCGCCTATATAGGGAACGATGTTCTCGTTCCAATCTGCATCTCTTCCTCTTTTTTTTTTAGGGGTATGCGGTTTAAACATATTTCTAGTGCTACTGAGCTTATTTTTTCCAGGCACTGATTCAGGTTTGCATTTTCTAGCTGTTCTTCCCAGTTTATTTCTGTGAAGTCCTGGTTTATTTGCTCCCAGTTTATCTATTTATTATTGAAGTTGAATTTGCTGAAATCTCCTCCACCGGGAATCTGGACTGGTTTTGAGGGTCTATTCCCCATGGTTGTCATAACTTCAATTAAGTTGTGATCTGAGTAACAGGTATTTGTATCATTATGTTCCTGATCAATTCATCATTATTAGTGAAAATGAGGTCCAGCGTGTTCTCCTTCCTAGTTGGTTCTACTATTTGCTGGTTTAACCCTTAACATGCTCGGGGTTTAATATCCTGTCATCCCAACAGGCGCATGTCATTTTGAAAAAAAAATTATTTTTTCTTCCTAACCTGTTAATTTGTGTTCACTGATCACGGGAAAAATAATAAAAAAATCGTAAGTGCCATATATTGCTCGCTATAGGGCGGGGAAGTCTGGCAAATTATAGGCGCTGACTCAGCATGCATGCGTCCCAGGCGGTCTGTTGCTCGCCAGCTGTCAGGCCGGAGTTGCCACAAAGAGATAATTACCTAATTATTTCAATGTCTCTGATTGATTTTTCATAGTTTTTTTGCTGTAATATTATTCAATAGTGTGTAGTTTGATATATTTATATAATAAAATGAGCGAATCATTGCTGTACTCAAAAATATGGTGTGCATATTGTTGATTCAGTTATGTTCATCAATCAGTGAACAAATACTTTGTCGGTTATTACACTATAAGCACAGGTTATATATAAGTAACTGCATGTTTTGTTCACTATAACGAACCACTAAGTAGCTATTACGAGTCAAAAAGTAACGAGGAGTGACCGCCGTGTACCAGCCAGCCACTCCCGCCCTCCCTCCAGTCATCTGACTCGCCCACATTCTCCTCCCACAATACTGTTTTTGCTATAATTCACTATATACAGACGTTATATATAAGTATCTACATGTTTTTTTCACCATAACTGTACATCTAAGCTTGTATGGTGAGTAAAGGCACAAAGACGTAGGACCTAACACAGTCAGCTGATGGCTGCCGCACTCAAGGCCAGGCGTACTAATATTTCTCCTCCAACAATACTGTGTGGTGTTATTATGCTATATACACACATTATATATAAATATCTACTCGTTTTATTCACCATACTTGTACAAATAAACTGGTATGGTGCCCAAAGACCATCGTGGTAACCAGTAAACAACACCGTCGTCTGCACGGTGGTGTCGTGCAGACAACGCCACCGCCCTCACCAAAATGGCGGCTCCAAACCTTCTCTTGCTGTTTATACCCTCTATACACACATTATATATAAGTATCTACATTTGTGTTTACCATAGTGAACCACTAAGCTGGTATGCTGAGTGCAGTCAATAAAAGGTGGCCACACACAGAAGACATCGCCACCACCCTCCCTCGCACAGCATTACTCCTCCCTCCATGGCGCACAGCGCTAAATATCACCACAATCCTGCTATTATCAGAACCCTGGTCAGTTTTATCACAGTCAGAGGTCATCTGTAATAATATCATCGCTACATAATAGCATGAACAAGTATATTTTGGCATTTTTAGGCGATGCTGTGGTCACAAGCTGAACAGCAGTGCTGTTAGCTCATGCTGCGTGCATCAGGCTTGGTTGCTCACTCAATACTGAGGCCAATAACACCCATGAGTTTGGCCCACGATTTTTTTTAAAAATGGCGTCTGTTTACAAGAGCCCTGATGAAGGTGTGCTGAACCCCGTGTATCCACGGGCCGTTTAAATCTTGCGTAGTACTCCAGCACATCATATGACGTGATGCGCAGTTGACTGAAACAACGTCCAACACGTCATATGACGTGATGCACACTTTAAGGGTTAAGGCAAACCTGTCGCACATCCAAAGCAGGTCATTTGCATGTTGATACCTGGTTGATACCTGGTTGATGGGGTTCTGGGAGGAGTTCTACTCCCCAAGCCCGGCCCGAGGCCAGGCTTGACTTGTGAGAGTTTGGTCCACCAGGCTGTTGCTTGGAGCGGCCCGCAGGCCCACATACCCACCACAGCCCGGTTGGTCCGGCACTCCTTGGAGGAATAAATCTAGTTTCCTCTTGAAGATGTCCACGGTTGTTCCGGCAATATTTCTTATGCTTGCTGGGAGGACGTTGAACAACCGCGGACCTCTGATGTTTATACAGTGTTCTCTGATTGTGCCTATGGCACCCCTGCTCTTCACTGGTTCTATTCTGCATTTTCTTCCATATTGTTCACTCCAGTACGTTGTTATTTTACTGTGTAGATTTGGTACTTGCCCCTCCAGTATCTTCCATGTGTATATTATTTATATCTCTCTCATCTTCTTTCTAGTGAGTACATTTGGAGGGCTTTGAGACGATCCCAATAATTTAGGTGCTTTATCGCGTCTATGCGTGCCGTATATGTTCTCTGTATTCCCTCTATTTCAGCAATCTCTCCTGCTCTGAAGGGGGAAGTGAGTACTGACCAGTACTCAAGACGGGACAACACAAGTGACTTGAAGAGTACAACCATTGTGATGGGATCCCTGGATTTGAAAGTTCTCGTAATCCATCCTATCATTTTTCTGGCTGTCGCAATATTTGCTTGGTTATGCTCCCTAAACGTTAGGTCGTCAGACATCATTATTCCCAAATCCTTTACATGCTGTTTTCCTACTATGGGCACATTTGATTGTGTTTTGTACCCTGTATTATGTTTAACCCTTAAAGTGCGCATCATTTCATATGAAGTGCTAGGCGTTTTACCAGTCGAATGCGCTTCACTTCATATGAAGTGTATGGGCACCACGCACTATTTGAATGTCCCGCCGGGTATCTGGGGTTCCCATACGCTGCCCACGGGCTATAGTAAACAGCGGCCATTTTGAAAAAAATTCCCGCTCACGAATCGAAGGCATGGGAGGCCTCAGTTTAGCGAGAGTCACCATGGCGAGCGCACGGTCAAACGCCTCACGGGCACGCACCACTCAATCCCTCACCCCAGAGCAAATAGCTCACGAATTATTTTCTGAAGGTGAGGAAAGTGTGTTTGATGATTCAGACAACGACGAGGATTATACACAGTTGTCGGGTGATAGTAGCAGCAGCAGTGAGAGTGAGAATTCCCGCCATGCCAAGGCGAGGCCTCTACGCTCACCCATGCCTCCTCGCCCAGATTCTACCCCAATTCTACCACGACCTCACAGTTCCTGTGGATATTATCTGTTTGAGGGTGACGAGTCAGAGGGAGGTGACTCCTTTTCTGGGTTTAGTGACTCGGATCACAGTTTTATTGAGCCTGTGGCTGGTACCAGTGGTGTAACTGGGCGAGAAATTGTCGCGTCAGCAGCATCCCGCCCAGCCAAGCGCTACCTCATGGCACCACATGAGGGACCAAGACCCTCGTGTTCACGTGCATCCACCTCACGTGCATCCACCTCACGTGCATCCACCTCACGTGCATCCACCTCACGTGCACCCACCTCACCTGCATCCACCTCACCTGCATCCACCTCACCTGCATCCACCTCACCAGAACCCACCTTACGTGCACCCACCTCACGTGCACGTAGCCGCCGTGCTTCTCGCAGACGGTATTCAGCTCCTGGTCGCCGGTATGCATCGCTTCCTCGCCGTCTTTCATCTGCATCTCGCAGGACGCCTGGTGTACTTGAGTGGAGTGATGGTGACGATTTTATTCCAAATATTCCTCACTTTGACGATACAGATGTAGGAATTACAAACCTTTTCCCTAATCAAGGTGAGGACATGGCTGAGATGGAATATTTTACAGCATTCTATGATGAACCACTCATGGAATACATTGTACACCAAACGAACCTGCATGCTGCTTACCTGATTGAGAGGGAAATCTCAGAATTTTCCCGACTGCAGCGTTGGAAAAATACCACAGTTGCGGAAATGTACGTGTTTTTGGCACTCTGTTTGTTGATGAAGCACTGTCACAAACATGCAATAAGTGACTATTGGAGCAAGGACCATACAGTGCCAACACCTTTATTCAGTAAATATATGTCACGAGACAGGTTTCAGATACTCCTCAGGTGTCTACATTTTGGAAGTGTTCAGGACCGAACAGCTGATGATAGACTGTGGCGTGTGAGGCACTACATGAACGATGTTATTGGAAAATTCAGAGACTTTTACGTACCAGCACAGAAGCTGGTGGTTGATGAATCTCTCGTACTTTTCAAGGGACGTGTTCCATTCAAACAGTACATTCCCTCAAAACGAAACCGCTTTGGCCTGAAAATTTTTGTTCTTTGTGATTGTGAGACAGGATACGTGTTACACATGATTCTGTACTCGGCTAGTGATGTAGTAAAGTACAGTAAAGTAAACAACGAAGGGAAATGCCTGTGTTTGACACCGACATTGCAGTTGGTGAGTGTCAGAGAAGGAAAAGTGATAACATTCTGTCAGTTCGGTGCAAAGACAAACGAGAGGTGAACTTGTTGACAACAATTCATGATGGAACAATGGTGAACAGTGGGAAAGTGAGCCATAAAACAAACGCACCACTATATAAGCCAGACTGTGTTTTAGACTATAATATCAACATGCGGTCGATTGATAAATCAGACATGATGATTGGCACTGCAGAGTGTGTGCGGAAGACATGTAGGTGGACGAAAAAAGTATTCTTCCATCTTGTGGACATGAGCA
>WNGS01028583.1:7565474-7577700 GCA_020271785.1 Procambarus virginalis | reverse complement strand
TTTAAGTAGCAGTACTCAAGAGTTTCGCCGGAAGATTAATGATTATGTCATCTGAAGCAACAGGAACGCGGAACTAAGGCGGTCACAGATGAAGGCACTGTCTCCCTACAGAGTCCGGGACTCGCCATAGAAGGTCGCAAAATTGCCTCCTTTGGCCTAAAGTCGGCGGTACGAGGGTATACACAGTGGTGTTTACGGCCTAGTAACCTGGTGACATCAAGATACGCCTGAGATGACGTGAGCAATGATGGAAGACGGGATTCACCTGTTCTGCAAACAAGAAACCCGCGTCTACGACCCTCTGACACCACTCCTGTTACAAGACACCGTTGGTACATCCAGTCCTGCTCTGCTGTGGTCATCTGCGCCGTCAAGTTTAACATCAAGACTGCCGTGTGAACTGTGATTGATATGAAGGCGTGTGGACTGTCGGGAGCAAGATCAATGGCCGATGTAACAGTATTCTACAGCTGTCACTGGGCACTCCGCTCTACTACACTCTGTCGTCATTCAAGAGTACCGGATGGGAGTACAAGAGGACCAGGTATTGACGTCGACGCATGGGAGAAGCAAGATCGACAACATCATCGTCAGCGACTACATTCAGCGTCCATCAGCATCGATTTTTTTTTATTACTCAATATGAACAATTGGTACAAAGATAAAGTTGGCTCTGAACATCTGTACAAAGAATATCTGGACACTTTTGTTTAAATGTTGAAAAACAGCTTTAGAATCACAATACTTTATAAATGTTGGAAAATAGATATAAAATAATTATTATTGTATAATGATATGAAAATTCTACTCTATAAATTGGTCAGTAATTAAAATCGAAGCCCCTGTGTAATTGTCTAAGCCCAGAACAAACGATTATGGAAATATTGTGTGCTATTTTTTTCAGAATGTTTGAACACAGGAGAGGCGGGTCAATATAAACACTGACACTCTTACAGTGAGTGCGAACACTTGGCTGTACAGTCAGCTGAAACCTGTGATATAGTATAGTAGGAATTTTTTTTTATATATTTTAGATACAAGTAATAAAAACTAGGTGTGTTCCTTGAGAATGTCATGGCTGACATTGATTGGGAAGTGGATAGTACACGGATGTGAACTTAGTAGAGTTCAGTGGTACGCTCCCGGATGACTGAAAGTTCAGTCGGTAGATATAATTTTTTGATTCATGTTGAGCACGGTGTGTCCGACTCTAGGGGACACATGAGGTTGGCTAGTGAAGAGCCAAGGGATTTTAATAGCTAGTCTTGCTGTTAGAGTAGGGACATTTTATATAGCTATGTCAGTAAGTGTAGGATGTATGTTTCCTGATGTTGGAGGCTTGCTGTCAGTTGACAGCCGAGACATTGATGTATTTGAACATGTTTATTATGATGTTGTTGGACAATCTGATGATTGTCAAATTTTCTTAGTTAGGGTAGCTTTTGTTTGAGGCATGAGTTTGAGTTTATTGTGGGTTTGGATACTAAACCTCGTTATTTTGAACAAATTAACAAGGTTTACTAAGTTGCTTGTGCGGGGGGGGGGGTTGTAACAAACTAGTTGTTGTAGGAATGATCCAGAATGTTCTAGAAACCACGTGTAAGGACCCGACCCAAGCACATGGTCGCATCCCCTGGGGGGATTGGCGGTGAAAATAACTGGCGCCTTTGGTCACAATTTCATATAATGAATTATTTCACATTATTCACTAATTTAGAGAAATTAGTCTTCATTCAAATTGTATAATATTCCTGTTTATAGTATCAAGAGTATCCTGATTGTTAGAATAATGAGTAAGTCACCATCAGTGACGTCACGAGCCGGGACTAGACCTTGCCGCGGAGTGACCTCAGCGGTCACAGGTCATCAGTTTCCATGTCCACTATTTCTCATAGGTCAAATAGCCATTTTGTAATCGGAAATAGCCCTTCCCTAAGATGCTTGTGTAATTAACTTCAGTTAAAAGAATTCAACTAATCTGGGTCGTTCAGTACAACAGAGATTAGTTGTTAAACTTAAGCCTTGCTAGTAACTTAGTAAACTAGGCGGAAGAATACCGATCTGTGCTTCTGGGTAGAGGAGCAGGAGGGAAAGACAGTGTGGAACCAGGAGCGGCCCGGGCAGGTGACCTCGACCCACTTGCCCTAAGACCTAGCACAAACACCGAGCTGGTCGCCTCGATGTGTGCGTTCTGGGTGTGAGAGGGGAAGGGCCACGCTATGCAAGCTCCGCGGAAAACCATATATATCTAGGGATATTTCAGTGATACAGGAACTAAACACAGTCAGATAACTTTTAAAGTGTGTCTCAACATATTAAACAATATATCATAGTGATTACCATCCGACCGTTTGTGTTCAAGGAAAAATAAGTGAAATTCGTGTGCAGTCAACGCCTGCCCTCGTGGTGCAAGGAGGCCTTAGGCGATACCTGCTTGATGGGGTTCTGGGAGTTCTTCTACTCCCCAAGCCCGGCCCGAAGGCCAGGCTTGACTTGTGAGAGCTTGGTCCACCAGGCTGTTGCTTGGAGCGGCCCGCAGGGCTACATACCCACCACAGCCCGGCTGATCCGGAACTTCTCTTAGAAAACAGTCCAGTTTTCTCTTGAAGATGTCCACGGTTGTTCCGGCAATATTTCTTATACTCGCTGGGAGGACGTTGAACAACCGCGGACCTCTGATGTTTATACAGTGCTCTCTGATTGTGCCTATGGCACCTCTGATCTTCACTGGTTCAATGTTGCATTTTCTTCCATATCATTCACTCCAGTACGTTGTTATTTTATTGTGTAGATTTGGGACCTGGCCCTCCAGTATTTTCCATGTGTATATTATTTGGTATCCCTCTCATCTCCTTTCTAGAGAGTACATTTGGAGAGCTTTGAGACGATCCCAATAATTTAGGTGTTTTATCTCGTCTATGCGTGCTGTATATGTTCTCTGTATTCCCTCTATTTCAGCAATCTCTCCTGCTCTGAAGGGGGAAGTGAGTACTGAGCAGTACTCGAGACGGGACAACACAAGTGACTTGAAGAGTACAACCACTATGATGGGATCCCTGGATTTGAAAGTTCTCGTAATCCATCCGATCATTTTTCTGGCTGACGCAATATTTGCTTGGTTATGCTCCCTAAACGTTAGGTCGTCTGACATCATTATTCCCAAATCCTTGACATGCTGTTTTTCTACTATGGGAAGATTCGATTGTGTTTTGTACCCTGTATTATGTTTCAGATCCTCATTTTTGCCGTACCTGAGTACCTGAAATTTATCACTGTTAAACATCGTGTTATTTTCTGCTGCCCAATCGAAAACTTTGTTGACATCTGCTTGTAGTTTTTCAATGCCTTCAGCAGAGGTAATTTTCATGCTGATTTTTGTGTCATCTGCAAAGGACGACACGAAGCTGTGACATGTATTTTTGTCTATATCAGATATGAGAATAAGGAACAAAAGCGGTGCAAGGACTGTACCTTGAGGTACAGAGCTTTTAACATCGCTTGGACTCGATTTTATCTGATTGACTGTTACTCTTTGTGTTCTGTTCGACAGGAAATTGAGTATCCAGCGTCCTACTTTTCCAGTTATTCCCATTGACCTCATTTTGTGAGCTAACACCCCATGGTCACATTTGTCGAACGCCTTTGCAAAGTCTGTGTATACAACATCTGCATTTTGCTTTTCTTCTAGGGCTTCTGTGATTTTGTCATAGTGGTTGAGTAACTGTTACAGACAGGATCTTCTTGCTATAAATCCATGCTGTCTTGGGTTGTGCAATTCATTATTTTCCATAAAACTAGAAATTTGGTTCCTAATCACTCTTTCAAACACTTTTATTATGTGTGATGTTAGTGCAACTGGCCTATAATTTTTTGCCAAGGCTTTACTCCCCCCCTTGTGCAACGGAGCTATATCTGCTGATTTAAGTGCTGCTGGTATCTCCCCTGTATCCAGGCTCTTTTTCCATATTATGCTGAGTGCTCTCGCTACTGGTACTTTACATTTCTTTATGAATATTGAATTCCATGAGTCAGGGCCAGGAGTTGAGGGCATAGGCATATTGTCAATTTCTCTTTCAAAGTCTTCAGAGTTTGTGGTAATATCCGTTATATTATCTGCAGCTTGAATGCCATTCATAAAGAAGCTGTCTGGGTTATCAACTTTCATGTTGTTTATAGGTGTGCTAAACATAACCTCATACTGGCTTCTTAGAATTTCACTAATCTCTTTGTCGTCCTCTGTGTACATGCCTTCATTTGTAATTAGCAGTCCAATACTGGTCGAGGTTTTGGATTTTGATTTTGCATATGTGAAAAAATATTTCGGATTTTTCCTTATCTCTTGTATAGCTTTCTGTTCCAATTCCATTTCCTCAGACTCATATGATCGCTTCAACGTTTGTTCTATTTCTTCGATCTCCCTGCTTAGGCTTATTTTCCTTGCTTGTGATAGTTGTGTCTGCCGAAGCATTTCCGTTATTTTTTTCCTTCTCCTGTACAGTCGTCTGCGTTCTCTTTCTAGAGTGGTCCCCTTTCTGCCCCTCCTCATAGGCACGTGCTTCAAGCAGACCTTGTAAGCTTCAGCTGTCAGTTGAGCTATTCCCTGTGTGGGAGTTTTGTCGCTTAAGACCATCTCCCATTGAATGGTTGCAAGGTCTACATTTTTTTTTTTTGAGATATATACAAGAGTTGTTACATTCTTGTACAGCCACTAGTACGCGTAGCGTTTCGGGCAGGTCCCTGGAATACGATCCCCGCCGCGAAGAATCGTTTTTTCATTCAAGTACACATTTTACTGTTGCGTTAAACAGAGGCTACAGTTAAGGAATTGCGCCCAGTAAATCCTCCCCGGCCAGGATACGAACCCATGACATAGCGCTCGCGGAACGCCAGGCGAGTGTCTTACCACTACACCACGGAGACTGTTTTTTTATTTTTTCCCAGTCGACTGATTTATTGTTGAAATTGAATTGATTGAATATTCCTTCTCGCTTGTTGGGTCTCTTAGACCTAGTACCATTATTTATGCTAGTTCACACTTCAATGAGCTTATGGTCTGAGTATGAAGTATCTGAGATTGTGATGTCTCTGATTAGTTCTTCATTGTTTGTGAATAACAAGTCTAGTGTGTTTTCACTCCTAGTTGGTTCTGTAATCTGTTGATTGAGCAAGAATTTGTCACAGAATCTCAGAAGTTCTCTGACCTGTGGTTGGTTATTTCCCCGGGTCATTCCCTGCTATGATATTTGTGTTTGCCATTCTCCATCTTAGACTCGGTAAATTGAAATCTCCAAGGAAGATAATATCTGGAACTGGGTTTGCTAGGTTATCAAGTATGTTATCTATTTTGGCTAAATGGTCAGACATTAAGTCATCCATAATATCAGTCTCATGAGTTGTGTATGACAGGTTAAAGCCAATGCACCTATCTAGAATACCTCCATATATTTGCGTTGGTTGATTTTTACTGATAATTTGAGCATCACCATATGCACCTAGAAGTGCCAACAATCTTCTCCCGTTGGTGTTTGTGAGTTGATCCCCTAATTGTTTGTGTTTAGCATTTAAATCCCCGATTAATATTGTGGAATCAGTATGTGCAAAACTTGGTAGGTCAGTATACTGGAGGAGGCCAGTAGGTGCATAGGCATTCAAAACATTAAGTGTAGAGTTACCAACGTGTACCCGGATACCATGATATTGAAACCCCTCTCGTTGTTGGGCGGGAAGTGGCTCATGTGGCAGGGATTTTTTAACATACATGAGACACGTATTTTTTGATCTGGGATTATAACACTGATAACTAGGCAAATTCTGCGGGGTTTTACCTGCGGGAGTTAGGGTTTCTTGGAGGCAGACAATATCTATGTCTTCAGTCATGACCTTATGATGGAGGTCTGAATACCGTTTTCTAAGAGAAGCAATATTCCAACTGAGTATCTTGATAACACTGTACTTGTTTTTATGAGATTCAGAGGCCGCCATTGTTCTTTTGTACTTTATCAGACTGCAGTTTGAGGAAAGCAACTGTCTCCCGATACCGGTTGTAGTGCTTTATTACACCTTCTTTTTCCTCTTCAGTCAGCACATTACCTGTCACCATTACTTTAAAGTTGTCACGGCTGAACCATCTGGGATGTGGTGCGCGCGGCCCGAGGCGGGCATCCACGTCCAGTGGAACTTCGTCATTATCACTACAAGCATCACTGGTTTCACTTTGTTCTTTATCACAGTCATTTTCATCCTTTCCACTACTATTTTCCTTCAAACAGAGTTCATTAGACCCGGTATCAACATCATGATCGTCATCATCACTAAAGTTCTCACCCTCAGAGTCACTATGTTCATTATCAGGATCAGTTACGTCATAATGCTCATCGACAGCACTATGCGTTTCTACGTGGAATAGTTGACCTCTGTTCATAGCGCACGACGTTGATGAGGCTGGGGTGTGGGGAGCCGTGGTGGGTGGGCCCAGCTGGCGTGAGGGCTGGGACACCCCCTGCTGGGGTCTCCCCTGGGGTGCTGGCCGCATGGGAGCACATGGTGGTACCCCAGGGTGGTGTGGCCTGCACACAGTTAATACTCTCACAGTTTCCTGAAGAGTGGTTATCATCTTCTTTTGGTGCATGATTTCCTTATTTTGTTCGGTTATCTGCTTGGTCAGCTTTTCCACAATTTTGCTTTGTTTTTCTACTGTATTTATAAGCTCACTAATTGTCTGTGCCTGATCCGGGCCCCGCGACCAACCTGAAGTGGTAGGGACTACACCTGTATCACTCGAGCTACTAGCCGTGGCGTTGGAGTGGTTGGGTAAAGCAGGGAAGTGTGACGGAGTGACCGGTGGTGGCACAGCAGATGAGCCAGGGTGGTTACTGGCGCCCCCAGCTGGTGTACCCCGGGCAGTCCGTCTTGGCGGGAGTGAGGCACAGTCCTCATGCCAGGCGGGAACTCCCTCCATGTGACAGTTTGCACACCTCAGTTTCAGTGCACCACCCTTTTTAGCATCACACACAGACGTTGCATGCTTTCTGGCACAGTGGCCACACCGCTCATCATTCCTACAGTTCCTTGCAACATGATTCCACCGTTGGCACTTGTAACACCTGCGCCTGGGAGGGTTGTAAATCTTCATTGTTAGTTGCCAATAAGCACTTGGAACAGTGCATGTGTCTTCCTGTAATTCTGAGACAGACCAGCTTGGGATTTACACTTATCATTAGCTTTGATTCGGCTGCAAACATTGACATGTGCGGGTTCCCTCTCTCAGGTAGGGATTGGTAACAGTGATTGTCCAAGGACCCAGTCTTTGGGGGGGGGGGGACTTGTTACATCCCTCCAGCTTGACACCTTTCTGTCTTATGACACCTGTCTTATGGCACCTGTCTAATGACACCTTTCTGTCTTATGACACCTGTCTTATGACACCTTTCTGTCTTATGACACCTTTCTGTCTTGTGATGCCTTTCTGTCTTGTGACATCTTTCTGTCTAATGACAATTTTCTGTCCTTACCTTGAGGTGGTTCCGAGGATCCATGTCCCCGCGGCCCGGTTGACCAGGTCTGCTCAGTGTCGTGCCAGCTATTCCAGTTTGTTTCGTCCATCAGCCATTAATTGGGAACAAAATAAAAATAAAAATACAAATTTATGTTTACATTTTAGGAAGATAAAGACTCCAGTGTTTCCAAACTTTTTTTGAACTCTTGGCTCTACAGTATTTTGTAATAGTCAAGGGAGCGGCGACCCCTTATTACACTCTCATAACAAATTGGCTAATCAGGATACTCGCCATTTGCTAATTCCTGATGGTTCAGATATCGTAGTACTGGGGCTTGGATGGTACGTCATACCTGGTTGATACCTGGTTGATGGGGTTCTGGGAGTTCTTCTACTCCTGAAGCCCGGCCCGAGGCCAGGCTTGACTTGTGAGAGTTTGGTCCACTAGGCTGTTGCTTGGAGCGGCCCGCAGGCCCACATACCCACCACAGCCATGGTGGTGTCATCCAGCGTTCCAAATATCACCGTCTCTACGTCATCAAAACGGCAAGTCTTCGCACCACACATACAAGCGTCATCAAATGCGTCACTCGCCCAACCCTACGCCCACCACCTCCACGTATACCATCCGTCATCCAATACGCCCGCCACAATCACACACACAGCGCAAGCGCAAGAGGAGATAAAAAGCCTAAAAACAGGCCCTCCTCAGACTCTGGCCCAGGGGACCAACCCCCAGGTACCAGGAGATGTAGCAATGGCAGGGACCGCAACAATTGGCCCAACCTTTGCTGAAATGATGAAGAGCCCAGGAGCAATGTTCACAGTCAAGGAAGTTGTAATGAAAGCAGTAACCTCACAGGAGGCAGCTAGATGCACGAGCCAGCTAATGGAAAGGAAAAGAGCTGTAGTAGTGGTAGGTGTGAAGGAACAAGAGGGCTCCACAAGGGAGGAATCGAGGGCTAAAGACAAAGCTGAAGTGGCAGGGATATTAAAGGAGATAGGAATGGAAGGGGCTGAACAAGACATAGAACAGTTTTTCCGGATTGGCCAGTACAACAGAGACAAAAAGAGATTGATCAAGGTAGTATTCAAGAGCGAGGACATCAAAGAAGACATCCTAGTAAAGAAGAGCAAACTGAGGTATGCAAGGAACTACAAAGAGGTATATGTTCAGAGAGACATGACCAGAGACGAGATAGTAAGGGCAGCAGATGCAAGGAAAAGGCGCAAGGAGAGGGAAGGGAGCCAGGGAACCTCAGCCTCCAACCCAGCAATCCCAGAGGGGAATGGGGAGCCCCAGTCCAGCAACCCAGGAACCCAAGGGGGGAATGCAACACCCCAGCACACCACCCAATAGGGCCCTCCTCCCCCAGCACAAACCCTCCCTTGCCCATGCACAATGCCCATCAGGAAACCCAAGTCCTCCCCCTCCCCTTACCCCAAGTAGCCCCTGCTTCCCCAGCCCCTGGTCTTCTTCCTGCCCCAAGCAGGCCTGAGCAAGACCAAAGCCCTCTATCCCCCACTCCATCTCCCTCCAAACCCCTGTCAACTACACTGCAGGAGGGCGTGCCCTTTCCCCAAGCAATCCCTGCTCCCTCACCCCCAGGACTTCCTCCTGCCCCAAGCAGGCCTGAGGAAGACCTAAGCCCTCCATCCCCCACTCCACCTCCCCTTGAACCCCTGGAAACTACCTCACAGGAGGAGGAGCCTACCCAAGTAACATTGACCATAGAACAACTTCCTACACTTGTGGGGAGTGAGGGTGAAATTGGATACAAGAAAGTGAGCTTCAAGGTAATGTACTCAAACATTGATGGGATTACCAATAAAGCAAGTGAACTGGCTGAAAGGGTGCAAGAAGAAAACCCTGATGTAGTAGGACTAACAGAAACAAAATTGTCAGGAGTGATAACAGATGCTGTGTTTCCAAAGGACTACTATATAGTAAGGAAAGAGAGGGAAGGGAGAGGAGGTGGAGGAGTGGCCCTGCTGATAAGGAAGGACTGGAGTTTTGATGAGATGGAAATTCCGGGCTGTGACGGATTCAGAGATTACATAACAGGAACTATAACAATGGGTGGACCTAAGATAATAGTGGCAGTCATGTACAACCCTCCCCTAAATGACAGAAGACCAAGACAGGAGTTTGATAGGAACAACATGGCAACCATTAATATAATAGAGAGAGCAGCTTCAGTTGCCTGCAGGAATGGCTCCAGACTCTTAATCATGGGCGATTTCAACCATGGAAAGATAGACTGGGAGAATGGGGACCCACATGGTGGTGCAGATACGTGGAGAGCTAAACTCTTGGAAGTGGCAACAAGGAATTTTCTGAGCCAGCATGTCAAGGAACCCACAAGAGTGAGAGGCAATGATGAACCAGCTAGACTCGACTTGATATTCACCCTGAATGAGTCAGAAATAAGGGAAGTCAAAGTGGAAGCCCCCATAGGAATGAGTGACCACAGTGTACTGACCTTTGAGTACTTGGTGGAGGTAGGGATAACCTATCCAAGGATGGGAGTGGAGGGAAAAAGACTGAATTACCGAAGAGGAAAATATGAAGAGATGAGGAGCTTCCTCAGAGGAATACCATGGGAAACAGAACTTAGAGACAAGAATGTGCAGGTCATGATGGATTTTGTCACCCAGAAGTGCCAGGAAGCTGCAGACAGGTTTATCCCTGTCCAAAAGGAGAAAAACGAAAAACAACAGAAAAACCCATGGTTCAACCAGGAATGCAGGGTAGCGAAGCAACTGAGTAAAAGAACATGGAGAAATTACAGAAATAACAGAACACCAGAGAGCAGGGGAGATACCAGAGGGCCAGAAATGAGTACCTCAGAGTGAGGAGAGAAGCAGAGAGACAGTTTGAAAATGACATCGCGAGTAAAGCCAAGACCCAACCAAAGCTGCTCCACAGCCACATCAGGAGGAAAACAGCAGTGAAAGAACAAGTGATGAAGCTGCGAAAAGCGGAGAACAGATACACAGAGAATGACAAGGAGGTGTGTGAAGAACTCAACAAGAGATTCCAGGAGGTCTTCACAATAGAACAAGGAGAAGCCCCTGCACTAAATGAGGAGGTGGCAAACCAAGCAACCTTGGAGGAATTTGACCTCACCAGTGATGAGGTCAAAAGGTGTCTGCTGGAGCTGGATGTGACAAAGGCTGTTGGGCCTGACAGAATCTCACCATGGATACTAAAGGAAGGTGCAGAAGCACTAAGTGTGCCACTCTCTATGGTGTATAACAGGTCACTGGAAACAGGAGACTTACCAGAAAGTTGGAAGACAGCTAACGTGGTCCCAATATACAAAAAGGGTGACAGGCAAGAGGCACTGAATTACAGGCCAGTTTCCTTAACTTGTATACCATGCAAGGTAATGGAGAAGATCGTGAGGAAAAGGCTCGTAGAGCATCTAGAGGGAAATAACTTTGTAACGCACCACCAACATGGGTTCAGGGATGGTAAATCGTGCCTCACAGGTTTAATAGAATTTTATGACCAAGCAACAAAAATTAGGCAGGAAAGAGAAGGGTGGGCCGACTGCATTTTCCTGGATTGCCAAAAAGCCTTTGACACAGTACCGCACAAAAGGCTGTTAAAAAAGTTGGAGCAACAGGCAGGAGTAAAAGGGAAGGTGCTCCAGTGGATAAGGGAGTACTTAAGCAACAGGAAACAGCGAGTAACGGTGAGGGGGGAGACATCAGAGTGGCGAGATGTCACCAGCGGAGTCCCACAGGGCTCAGTACTTGGACCCATCCTGTTTCTAATATATGTGAACGATCTTCCGGAGGGTATAGACTCATTCCTCTCAATGTTTGCTGATGATGCAAAAATTATGAGAAGAATCAAGACGGATGAAGATAGACAGAGACTACAGGATGACCTGGATAAACTGGAGGAATGGTCTAGAAAATGGCTGCTAAAGTTCAACTCGGGAAAGTGTAAGGTGATGAAATTAGGAGAAGGGAGCAGGAGGCTGAACACAAGGTATCATTTGGGAGGGGAAATCCTACAAGAGTCAAATAGAGAGAAAGATCTGGGGGTTGATATCACACCGAACCTGTCCCCAGAAGCCCACATCAAAAGAATATCATCAGCGGCATATGCTAGACTGGCCAACATAAGAACTGCCTTTAGAAATTTGTGTAAGGAATCTTTCAGAACCCTGTATACCACTTATGTAAGACCAATCCTGGAGTATGCAGCTCCAGCCTGGAGTCCATACCTAGTTAAACACAAGACAAAGTTAGAGAAGATTCAGCGGTATGCCACCAGGCTCGTCCCGGAACTGAGAGGATTGAGCTACGAGGAAAGGCTAAAGGAGCTGAACCTCACATCCCTGGAAAACAGAAGAGTAAGGGGAGACATGATAACCACCTACAAAATTCTCAGGGGAATTGACAGGGCGGACAAAGACAAACTCTTCACCACGGGTGGGACACGAACAAGGGGACACAGGTGGAAACTTAGTACCCAGATGAGCCACAGAGACGTTAGAAAGAATTTTTTCAGTGTCAGAGTAGTTAATAAATGGAATGCACTAGGAAGTGATGTGGTGGAGGCTGACTCCATACACAGTTTCAAGTGTAGATATGATAGAGCCCAGTAGGCTCAGGAATCTGTACACCTGTTGATTGACAGTTGAGAGGCGGGACCAAAGAGCCAAAGCTCAACCCCCGCAAGCACAATTAGGTGAGTACAATTAGGTGAGTACA
>WNGS01028583.1:7503730-7561618 GCA_020271785.1 Procambarus virginalis | reverse complement strand
TTTTGGCAGTTCTTGGAACTCCAAGAATGATTGGCATGGCTTCATTTTGAATGCTTTCAAGCCTTTTCATATCGCTTTGGGAGTAGGTGCACAGAACTGGTGCGGCATAGTCTATGACGGAGCGCACATAGGCTGTGTACATCATTTTTAGCACGGCAATAGAGGCTCCATGTCCATTCCAGGTCATAGCTTTCAGTGCCCTGAGTCGACTTTTGCATGTTCCTATGAGTTGATTGAGCTCCTCTTTCTTCCCCTTGTTAGAGCCGACAGTGACGCCAAGATACCGATAGTGGTCAACCCATTCAAGTGTTACACCATTAATTTGCAGTTCTTCATTTGCTCTCCGCTTGTGATGGGAGTATGCCTTCGTCTTGTTTGTGGAGAGAGTGAAACCGAGCTCAATACACTTCCTTCCAAGGAGTTCAATGGACTGTTCAATTTTTCCCAAGGTGGGAGCTTGTATTAGAACATCATCTGCATATCCCACTTGTTGTGTTCCTTCCGGAAAATCAATATTTGCAATGGCGTTCATAAGTACATTGAATAGTGTAGGGCTTAAGACTCCGCCTTGGGGGGTCCCGAGTTCCATATTCATTGTTCTGGAGACTGCTCCATTGAAGAAAACCTTGGCTTTCCTTCCTGTGAGGTAGTCTTGAACCCATTTCATGAGTCTCCCCTTGACACCCATGCATGCAAGCTCGTCTAGGATCGCAATCCCCTGTGCTTTGTCGAAGGCTCCTTTGATGTCCACAAATACAGAGTACCTAGCCGTGTCATTAGCCAAGTAATTAACTATACAATTTGCTGTGCTCCGTCCTTTAACAAATCCATTGACCCCCTCCCCTAACCTGCCTATTTTGTGCAACAGTCGGTTTAGGATGATCCTTTCAAGCATCTTGCAAGTGCATGACACGAGACTGATAGGTCTGTAATTACCAGGGTCATTGGGCTTCGGTATGGGAACAATTATTGCGTGTTTCCATTGTGTGGGCAACACTCCACTTAGGAATGACTTGTTAAACAGGTGGAGTAGTGGATTCCCAGACACTTCACACAGTGCATTGAGTATGTCGTAGGTGACGCCATCTTCACCAGGTGCTGTACTTTTACCCTTTTTCATAGCGCCCCTTACTTCCTGGGCTGTGATTGGGTCCCCATATTCATCATCACTAGACAGTGCTCTTGTTATCCTAATTCTTCTGTCATCATGTCGCAGGAGCTGTTCCCTGCTGATTTCTGCAGGAAGGGAGGAGGAGGATGCTGCATCACTCCACTTGTGAATTAGTTCTTCAGCCTTACCCTGGGGGTCTTTGTGAGCCGCAGGCCGGGCTCTGCCACCCTTAGCTATCTGAATTTTTGCCCACACCTGTCTTGCAGATGTTTCCCGTCCAATAGAGCTAGTGAACTCAAGCCATTGTCTTTCCCGCTCTTTAATCTTCTCTTCCCTGGCTACTTGACACACAGTTTTAAACAACTCTTGGTTACTCTCAGTGGGATGTCTCCGGTACTCTCTACTCATGTCTCGTACATTTGCGTTAAGCATCTTTATGTAATCATTCTCATACCATTTTATTTTCTTCCTCTGAGGGTTACTTCGCCCAGGTGTACGGCGCGGAACTCTTAGACAGCTCTCAATTTGGTGATTAAGGTCATCAACAAATGTGTCAATGTCTTCTGGGATTTGGTATTCCGTGAACCAGTCACTCATCCTGTTTATGAAATGCGGCCTCATATCCGGTCCGAGTGATAACCTTTTTCTTTTATTTGTCTCTTTCCTTCTCTTGCTCATGTCGACGGTGGTAATCAGTGCCCAGTGGTCACTACATAAACTGTGCACAATGTGTGTACTGGCATCCGTGTCCTGTGCATTCAGCAGGAGAGCATAGTCTAATCTTCCTCCTCTGAGGTGAGTTGGCTGTTCATCACCCAGGACTCTAAGGTTTTCACTTCCCCTGACAAAGAGTGACAGTTTCCGTCCATTGACATTGGGCTGATGACAGTTGGCACCAAAGTGTGGGTGTCTGGCATTCAGGTCACCGACCAGCAGGGTAGGTTCTTCATTAACAAATTCAGGCAGTGTGTCAAGGTCAAGTTTACTCTGTGGCACATATAGGTTGATTATATGTAAGGCATTATTGTTTAAGTGAAGGGTTACTCCCAGTGACTCAAACTCATCCCCCATGTGCAGTTCATTGATAATCTGTGCGGGAATGTTGTTATTTACAAAAGTGATGAGACCCCGTTTTCTTTCCCCAGAGGGCAGGGAGAACTTGCGATAACCGCTGAACCTTGGGTTGAAGTCATCACCTACCATCGTCTCCTGTAGCACTATGACGTCAGTTTGGTGTTCACGAGCGTATTGTATGATGTCATTAATTCTATTGCGAACTCCATTACAGTTCCATTGCAGTATAGTGAGATGTTGTTCATTGTGATTATCCATTTTGAGGTTGTTTGTCATCAGCTGTACGTGTGCAATTATTATGTTCACATGTGTCATCGTGTATTCCATGGTGTTTGGTGTTACTGTGTGTACTGGCGTCACTGTGTGCACTGGTGTTACTGTGTGCACTGGCGTTACTGTGTGTACTGGCGTCACTGTGTACACTGGTGTCACTGTGTGCACTGGCGCTACTGTGTGCGCTGATGTGCTGGTGTCCTGGCTGTGTCTGCTGACGTACCTCGGCAGTATGTGTTGCATCATCTTGCACCAGGCTCTGGCTTGCAGGACCTCCACTTGATGGACTCTGCCGTTGCAGGATTTGGAGGATTTGTTCCTGAGTCTTCTTAATCTGGCAGAGGGCTTTCTCAAGTTCCGTCTGCTTTTGCAATATTTGGTGGACAACTGGATGAGATCTTATCATGCGGTCTAATATTGCTGCAACACAGACCTGAGTGACGACCTCCTGGGGGTCAGGAGTGCCTGGAGGGGGAGGCAGATGGGAGACAGTGGAGGGGTCTGATTCATTGGTATGGGTTTGGAGGTTAGGTGGTGGAGGTGTGACACCGCGGGTAGAGATTGAGGTGTGGGTAGGTGGGAAACCTGGAGGGGGGAAAGAGGCGGGAAGGCCTCAGGGATGGGGGAGCGGTGGTGGCTGGCTACACCGCCCCCGCCCCACGCCTGATTCCCCCCACCCCCACCCTGGGTTCCCCTATTCGCTGAGTGAACACTACCCCAGACTGTTGTCGGTCTACTGTGAGCTGGGCGCTGGGCTGGTCCCTGAACTGTACCCTGGGCTGATCCCTGAGCTGGGTTGGGGGTAGTGAGTGGGGTAGAGGTAGATGGGTTTGTGAGAGAAATGGGGTCTGATGGGGCTTGTGCGGGGTGGTGGTGGGTCACTCCACCACTACCCCAGGCTGGTGTCTGCCTACTGGAGGCTGTACCCTGACTTGCTGTGGTACTGCTCACGGAGCCATTCCTGCCCCTGTTCACTGGTCCACCTGCTGTCTGCGTCGGCGTCCTTCTCAAGCCCTGCCAGCCAGGCCTCTTGCTGCAATACCTGTTCCAGGCATGATGGGACTGCTTGCAGTTGACACATCTAGGTATTACCCCGCCACCCCCACCCGGTTTAAGCTTGGCCAGACACTGCTTGGTGTCGTGATAGCCACTGCAACACCCACACCTAATTGCGCGATCACATCGCCACGTTCTGTGACCCCACTGTTGACAGTTGCCACATAAGGACGGACTGCCAATATACCTCTCCACTTTGCACGGCCTCATGCCTGGTATTTTAATGTCTTGGGGCAGGTCTCCCTTCCACATAGCAATTGCTTGATTTTTGGCCAGTCCCCCTGGTCCAGTGTTGCGCTCCACCCAAACAATCTGTTCATGGACCTTGAGAAAGTTCACGTCAATATGAGTACTATAGTTCTTAATTATAATTTTAGTTTGTCTTGTCTGTGGGTTTGCTTCCAACAATTTAACTTTCTTACCGTCATACTCAAGGCTGGTCTCTGTGAAGAACTTCAGGGCACTGTAACCCTGCACCCGTGCACTAACATTGCCGCCTACACACCTGCTCTCTAAGCGATACTCTGCTCTCTTGGCGCAGGCGGCCTCAACAATCCATCTATACTTCTCTGCTGCTGTCAGTCCCATTGCAGGAAAGATTAGGGTGTGCCACTTACTCTCTTCGTCTTGTCGTCGGTGTTGTTGTTGTTGTTGAGGTTGCTGCTGCTGCTCATCCTGGCGCTTGTCCCGCTTCTTTGCGTTTCTGCTTTGGATTAGTGTGAAGTTATCATCCTCATCCTCTGTTGCTGAGTCACCTGTACCATTACTGTTGGGGGGTCCCGGGTGGGGAACCTCACTGAAGGGCCCCGGTTGGGTATCAGCATCCAGGGGCCCCTGGCTGGGGCAGGAGCCCCCGCCGGGGGGGCCGTGATGGTTCTCGGGCACACCAGCCATGTTCACTCGTTGCCTCAAAGTCTTACTTCTCGTTTCATAAACCATCTATTTGCTGCGGCTCACTTCATGTGTTGTTGGGTGGTATGTCTTCAACACTGCACTGCCCTACACACACACACATGCATATATAGCCACCTACAAGGCACAAGGTTTACACTCACACGTAGTGTGGGGGCACTATATGGGGGTGTCCTGGCAGTCTCTCGCGTAAACACACTAGTCGCACACACAAACCGCGACCTTGGGTAGGGAGGGCACAACGACTATTTTTCTCGCGCATGGTGCCCCAGGCCTCAGGTACCGCGGGGCGGCCCACCTACCTCACAACTCTCCCCTCAGCAGGCCTCGATATTGCCACATTAACAATTACTGCCTTAATTTCTGGCCAATCCACACGTCCAGGGCCTACCACAGTTGGTAGGTGGGAAGGTGCACACTTAGTAACGCTGTAGCTGACCTATTTGGCGCACTGAAGACTAGACCCTAGGCCTAGGCCTATGTCAAACAGGAGGACGGACACATCCTCCTGCTCCTCCTCTGGTTTGAGGGCAACTGTGGGGGACCCATACTTCTCCACAAGGCGATAAGTACTCCCACATAAACTTGAACAAATAAACATATGTAATATTATAAATATACTGTATACAAATTATATATACATACATATAATATTATAAATATATATGCATATAATATAACACCACAAACCCAACATGGAGGTGTGTGGAGGCTGCCTTAAATCACTTCGGAAGAGTGTTGTAGGCATTGTATGTAACATTTGTAACATAAGATTTCACCTGAGTTGTACAGGATTACCTACACAATATGCAAACCGGGAAGGTAACTACTGGATCTGTCAAAGTGACAGACAGATGTGGGAAAACATTACCAAACTAATGAATAACATTCCTGAAGTACACAGGCTACAATTCACACAAAAACTACCAGAAATATACGCAGAGTATATAAAGACAACAACGAACTCTGAGCATAACCCAGGGATTGAGAATTTAGAGAGCCAAAGTGGCAATGTAGAAGGACATAGTGTCGAGGTACACAAAAACGAAGGCAGAATTGTAGAGCAAACTGGTGATATGAATAGGGAGGGAAAAAATGAGACGAATGAGAACACAAATGAGAAAGACGAAAGCAACAAGGAGAAAGATAAGGGCAATACCGAGAATGAATGCAGAAACGAGAAAGTTGGAACAAAAAACGCAGAGGTAGCAAAGTCGTGCACAGGTACAAACAAGAATAATACAATCACAGTTGAAAATATTTGCAGGTATTATGCAAAAGGACAGTGCATATATGGGCCCAGAGGCACGGAATGCTCATTCATGCACCCCCGGAAATGCCAAAACTGGTTAGGGAAAGGCAGATGTCGTTTTGATACAGAATGTAGATATTTTCACCCTAAGCTATGCAAACTCAGTTAATGAGAAGAAATGCTACGATCTTCATTGTCCTGATTTCCACGTCAGAGGTACACAGCACTATATAAGAGAGGAAGTCCAATATAATAGCCCTGAAATTTTTTTAGAGGCAGGCAGAAACAGAGGGAGAAACAGACAGGCAGAAACGTGGCAGGAGTACGGATGGAGAGGGGGAAATACCCAAGACTGGACTCCGGTTCGTCATCAAGCCCACACCCCCAACTACACAGAGACCACCACACTCCCCAGTATCACTTCCAAAACTGGACAAACCATTGCCACAACAACACACCCTGGGTCAGGGTAGAGAGGAGGGAGAACTACCAAAACCTTCCAGAAGTGACACACACTATGGACAATCATTCATATTTGCAAACATTCAAGGTTTAAAGCCAAAGTCAAGAAATAAAGTTAAGTTCATAAATGGCCTCCTATTAGAGTCAAACTCAATATTTGGGCATTCACGGAAACTCATATAAAAGATTACATGGATGGTGAAATCTGGATTCCAAATTATAATTTATATAGATGTGATAGAAAAACTAGGTCAAATGGAGGAGTAGGTCTGTATATTAAAGAGGACCTGGTATGCACAGAACTACTAAACTCAACTAATGAGGTGGTAGAGGTACTTGGAATTAAGGTAGAGAAACTAAACCTAATTTAGTTTACAGGTAATTTAATTTAGTTTAATTTAAACCTAGTTTAGTTCTAAACCTAAGGTAGAGAAACTAAACCAGACAGCCCATCCTTGTGGGCTGTCTGGGCGAAATTATCTGTGGAACGCCAGGAGATTTATCCGAGGGCGTTGTTAGACGACCCAAAACGCTAGGGTAAAACGAAAATCGGTGAAGGGCATTGCGGCCTCCGACGGACGGACTAGTAAACTACCTCGCAGCGATTCAGCGACTAAGTGATCGCACACTTAGTGGAGGTCGAGTCGTTTCTAGTCTTAATTGTTGCTGAAAGCTGCGTGTCGCTCTGTTAGAACCTAGATGGTCGAGACCCCCTAGGCTAGGCGCAGTACGGCGAGCCGGTAGGTTAAAATTTTTCCCAAGCATTCAGTATTTTTCTTGTATATTAGGCTAAGTCCGTACAGTTTTTATTGCTATTCCCTATTGTATTAGTCTAAGTCAGAGGTGTGGTTTCTAGAGCGTAGTTAATCCTCTGGACTTAGGACTGTATGTCGGTCACTATAGTTAGTGAAGGAGTTTGTTAAGGGATAGTGATTTTCATTGTAAATGTTTGATAGACCCCGTGGAAATATTTCTAAGTATTTTGGGATAAGTTTTCGGCTAAGTCAACATCAGAAAGTCGTTAACTTTAATTAACTGGTATTCGTGGGTCACGTGTATGATCTGGGCGTCATTAGGATTCCTCTGTCGATGTGAGTGATATTTTCCTAGTTTTTACCAGTAAGACGCTAGAATTGCGTTTTAGACAGAATTTTTTTCCGGTAGAAACGTAGGTGGAAAAATTTCCAAGTCCAGCTTGGGCTAGAATCTGACTTTTTGGCGAAAATTTGAATTTTCATGTTTTGTGTAAATTCTAGGGCCAGTATTACCCTCTAGTGCGCGCAAGGGACGTAATTCTGTTCTTAAGCATTACAGTGATAATTACATTTTTGCCGAATTTAGTTATTTTTCGAGAAAATCGTGTTGTGTTTTTGTCAGTCCAGTTGAGGTGAAAACCTTGGATTTTGACGGAAAATCGAATTGATGAGTGTTGAAACCGCCGAGGTGTCAGTATTGTTCTGTGTACAGCGTCAGTATTAAATAATAGCATATTTATATCTGTGAATGAAAAAAACATTTTTGCAAATTAATTAAGGGAGTTTTGCGATATTTGGGGTGATAGATTTTTTTTCCGGGTGCAGGAAAATTGGCAGAGTCCAGCATAGAGGTAAAAATCGCAGTTTTTGGTGAAAATTCAATTTTGGCAAGCAAACACATGTCCTGGGTGTCTATATTAATCGCTAGAACGGTTTAGTAAAGTATAACTAGTTATTCTCCTTCAGAGATTAAAATTTTGATTTTTAAGCGTTTAAGCGAAAAAGCGCGGGACTTGTGTTTTTTTCAGCGTAGCTGGTCCTGCCCCATCAGTCATCAGTGGCCACGCTGTTCACTTCAAGTGCGTCTAGTGTTCAAGTATTGTGAATATTCTTTATTAATCCATCACGAGTGCTGCGCGTTAGTAACTTTATCATTTTAATTGTTTTATATAAATTAGATTCTTTAATTTTTTTTAACGTAAAGGACTTAGTTTTCAGTAATAGAACTGCGGATTATTTCACGATCGGACACGAATGCGGGGCAGACAGTCATTCATCGGATTCACTTCAGCGATTCTCTCGATTAATTGTTTTATTTCCTATTTTTGGGAATTTAGTAGTTTTCTCTTTTGGAAAAAGAGCTGTGATTTTTTTTTTTTACTTGTGTAAGATCACGGTTGTAGTGAGAGTCCAGGTCGAGGGTGAATTAAAGGGTAGTTACAAGAGGCATGACACACTGGGAATTACAGGGAATGTTTAACCCAGACAGTGACCAGTCAGTAGGGACCAGTGGGAGTGAAAGCTTAGAGGACAGCACCTCTTCCGAAACTACGGGGGACCTGGTGGACCGCTCAGGTAGCTTAGCTGACGTCACAGGTGGAGTTAGTGCGACTGAGGCGACGGGGTCACGGGTTCTGCATAGGACTGGGCAGTCGGGGGTGTCTTCCCATTCCAGTACACACACGATTATAGACATGAGCGAAGAACCATCCGAGGATTCGTCCCAAGATTGGGGAGTGCCATCTTGGGTTCCCCCACCTACAACATCGACGCCATACCAACAGGGGATACAGGGAGCTGGACAGGGGGCATCAGTTAGTACGGTAGGATGCCCCACTTCTTTCAGTAGGGAACATGACCAGCAACCTGTTCAACGGGAACATGAACAACCACACCAACAGCAGGAACTACCTCACATAACACCAATACCACAACACCTACGTACACCTCACCCATCACTACAACAACCCCAACCACACCTCCTATACCAACCCCCATCCTCAATTCCTATACCAACCCCATCCTCAATTCCTATACCAACCCCATCCTTAATTCCTATACCAACCCCATCCTCAATTCCTATACCAACCCCAACCTCAATTCCTATACCAACCCTTCCCCCAACCCCAGGCCACACCATACCTACTCCAACCCCAGCCTCGACCCCTATCCCAACCCTAGGGGCCACCCACTTCCAGTAGCCCCGCGTCACACAAACCGGGAATTATGAGCTTGATTCCCAAGATGACTCTGCCGACACTCAGAGGTACGGAGTTGCAGTTTAATAAGGTGGAATGCAACCGCCGAGTGGAAGACTGGCTTTGGCAGATTAGTGCGATGCTGGAGGCTGTCCCAGAGGATAGTTTGAAGATTACTCTCGCTATGGGGGCTTGCGTGGACGTAGCCGGTCCACTGGCGAGATTGACAGTTTTGGCACCTGACGACTTGGCCTCAGTTTGTCCAAGCGATTAGGGACAGGTTTAAGGAAAAGGTGTCAGCAGATGAAGCTCAGATTTACCTGCAGTCACTTAAGAAGGATGACCGCAGCACCATCAAAGATTTCGGGACGCTATTGAGGAGTAGGGTTGACAATCTTACTACGGAACTGGGGTTAAATTCGAGCCAGGCAGAGCGATTAGCTAAACAATTGTTCTGCAGAACGTTGCCTTCTGCTATGGGGCCATTTTTATCTGCAGAGGGAGCATTTTTGAGTTATAAAGAACTAGTCCAACATGCCGCCACAGCCTTAGACATGCAGATGCGCATGGAGAAGTCGGGCGCTCAGTCGTCCCTGTACGTTGAGGCGTTAAGCAAAGGCGAGGGGGACAAGACAAGTAACTGTGGCGCAGGTTCGACAGGCGGGAAGCAGCACACAGCTGCACGTTCAAGCCACCCTGCGCGGGGTACCAGCAGGGACCTGCAGAGGTGTTACTCCTGCGGGAAGCGCGGACACATACAGAGGGACTGTAAAGTTACTAGTACGAAAGAATGAAAGAAGGCTCCTAGTGATGGTAGGCCTACCTTTGAGGTGAAAGTGGAAGGTGTAAGATTGACAGCTTTTATTGATATGGGAAGCCAGGCAACTGTAATTAAAAAATCAGCCTTCAGCGATCTTAAGTATGCACGTCTTAAACGTAGCGCAAATACATTAACAGCGGTCAATGGGGAAAAGATTGAGATCGTGGGTCAAGGTACAGTTAATTTTGAAACTGATGGGGAATTGCAACCTCACACATGTATGATCGTAGAAAACCTTAATTTTCCTGGTCACATCTTAATGGGGACTGATTTTCTGTCTCGGTTTGATTATTCCTTGTTGGCTCAAAAAGGGGCTAGGAACTGCAGGTTGCAGTTGGGACAGACTTCCTACCCAGTGGAGATGATCGACCATCCCCCAATTGTAGCTTCAATTACGAGGAAGCAAAAACATAATGCGCACTATCCAAAATTGATTTTTAAGTCTCTTCCAGACACATTTAAGAGGTCATGTGCATTGCATGCATTGACCAAACAGAGTTGCCCACCACATTCTGTTAAATATATTAAAGTAGCCGTGGGACGTCACATACAACCAGGTACCACCCTTCAGGTGGCTGGGAGATGTGATAGCTTATTAATTCCTCATCACTTAATTGTAGTGCTCGATAAAGGTGCACTCATTCCAGTTGTCAATCTTTCACATAAGACTTTTCGCTTCAGGGCAGGTGATAGGGTATCTCAGGGAACCATGGTGGAGGACACAGAAATCTTTCACCATGAGTCAGCCGAGATGCCAACCGTCACTGCACAATGTAGTGCATTGAACATGACAGGGAATAATACACCATCCAAAGTACAGTATGAGACGAGAAATGTTGCACGTAATATAGAAGAGGTAGAAAATTTAATTTCAGCACTTGATTTGCAACATGTTACACAGGCGGATAGGAAGGCACTGAGAGGAGTTTTGTGGAAATTCCCTAAATTATTTGCGACAGAGGATGACCAGATTGGTCTCCTTGATAAGATTGAGCACACCATTCCGAGTGGTGATCATTTGCCTGTGTACACGAGACAGTGGAGGTTGCAGGAACAGGGAAAGAACGTTATCATGGAGGAGTGCCAGAAAATGTCGAGGCAGGGCGTGATAGAGCCTAGTACGTCACCGTGGCTCTCTCCTGTTGTGCTAGTTCGGAAACCGGACGGTAGTTATAGTTTCTGTGTTGACTACCGGAAGGTGAACGAAATAACTAAGGGTGATGTGTATCCGTTAGCCCGAATACAGGAGATAATAGATCAATTTGGTGCTGCAAAGTATTTCTCAACTCTTGACGCGAAATCGGCATATTGGGCAATTCCGGTGGCAGAACAGGATAGGGATAAAACAGCATTCTCGGATGGTAGGCACACTTATCAATTCCGTAGGATGCTGTTTGGGTTAAAGACAGCGCCTTTGTCATTTTAGAGGACCATAAACTTCATACTCAGTCCGGTCCTGGGTAGGCATTCTTTAGCGTACCTGGATGATGATGTGATATATTCCAGGCATTTGAGGAACACCTACGGGATTAAACTGAGACTTTGACGTTGTTAGATCAGGTAGGGTTCAAGCTAAGCGTTCAGAAGTGCACCCTGGCGGCCCAGAAATTCAAATTTCTGGGGTTCCAGGTGTGCCCAGATGATATCCGACCTGACCCAGATTCTTGTCGTGCTATTGCTGACATGCCTACTCCAAGGACAGCAAAGGACGTGCGTAGGTTTTTGGAGGTGGTCGGATATTTTCGTCATCATATTGAAGGTTTCGCTGGCATTTCAGCACCCCTGACTGATCTGACAAAGAAAAATGCGAAGTTTGTGGAAATCTGAGCATGACGAAGCCTATCGCAAACTGAAGGACCAACTAATCACGACACCGGTATTGGCTATTCCTGATTTTGAGAGTGGGAGGTGCACACGGACACCAGCGGTATAGCTATTGGCGGGTGCTTAATTCAGCGAGATGCAGATAATTTACCCCATCTGGTAGCCTATTTCAGTAGAAAGGTCAAATGACCTGAAGTTCGTTATTCAGCTACGGATCGGGAGGCACTGGCAGTAGTAGAATCAGTTAGGTATTTCAAGCCTTACCTATTTCAGCGGCACTTTGTAATTTACACATACCATAGGGCGTTGACGCACATATTTAAGAAACAAACAAAATGCCCACGAATGTCACGCTGGTCTCACGAACTTTCGGCCCACTCATTCCAGATTTTGTACAAGCCTGGTCCAGCACATGTTGTGCCAGATACGTTAAGTAGAAACATAGTGTCAGTTAAAGTTAACGAAAATATTGAAACAATTCCATCAGATAAAATGAGAGAATACCAAATGAGCGAGCCTAGATGGAAAGAAATTATTGAGTATTTAGGAGGAGGAAAATACCCAAAAAAGAAAACAATTTACCTATCCATGATTTTGAGATGAAACAGGGCGTCCTGTATTACGTTAATAGCCAGAATGATAGGGCAGTATTTCAACTAGTTATTCCGGACTCGTTGCGGTCATCAGCGTTAAAGCTTGCGCATGCATCTACAATTGCAGGGCATCCAGGGGTGTTTAAAACCCACTTAAAGGCAAAATCTCTATTTTATTTCCCAGGGTTACTTTCTGAGGTAATGAATACGTGAAGACATGCAATCGTTGCCAGAGAAGGAAAGGCACCCTTAAGGTACAAGCCCCACTTCAGGAATTTCCTGAAATTCGTGAACCTTTAGATCGAGTGGGGGCCGATTTGATTGATTTACATCACAGTCATTCAGGGAATAGATACGTGTTGGTGCTGGTTGACCATTTGTCTAGGTACACTACACTAGTTGCATTACCTCAGAAGGATTCTTGTATGGTTGCAGATGCGTTCCTGCGTAGGTTCGTTACTGTATTCGGACCTCCTAAAGTTTTAGTCTCTGACCGGGGTCAAGAATTCAATGGGAATATATTTAGGGAAGTTTGTAAGATTTTAGAGACAACTTCGGCTTTTACAACAGCCTACCACCCACAAGCAAACGGAATGACGGAACGGACTAATCGTTCAGTCAAGGGTATGCTTGCAATCCTTGCTGAACATGATGCGAACTTTTGGGATGAACACCTACCCCATGTTCAATTAGCCTTGAATACTGCCATCCACCAATCGATTAACACCCAACCCCTTCATTTGTTTACTGGTAATTCATGCAATTTCCCCTCAGGTCTGCTTAACAGACATAATGTTGCATACGGGGAGGACTATCCATCAGAGGTCCTTGGAAAAATGAGAAATGTATGGAATACTGCAGCTGAAGCGTCCAAGAAGGCACGGAATTGGTATGCTCATTTTTATGACAAGAAAGTGCGCCCTCTTGAGTTGAAGGAAGGAAGCCTCGTATTGAGAGTGAATGAGGCTGCGCCCGCCAATCAGAGTAGGAAACTTGCTCCGAGGTGGCGAGGACCGTATAGAGCAGTTAAAAGGGCGGGCCCGGTTAATCTTGTTATAAAAGGAGTATTCGAGGACAGGTGGAAAGGACAATTCATGTAAATAAATTGAAACAATATCACGCTAGAGAGGAATTAGAACTGCCTTCAGCGGGTCTAGTTTCTGACTCAGCAGTGCTGACTCATGGCTTCACCAACGAGTCAGGGGAGGAGGATGACCCTGTGTCATCGCTCGTCAGTAGTCAGGTGCAGTCTCGCCACCCTATGGTGACGAGATCTCGCGCTATACAGTAAAGTAACTTCCTTGGTTAGTATAATTTAGTATTCATTAGATTTTCCTGTAGAGGCAATGCGATGAACTATTACTATACTTAACTCGGTAGCAGCTTTCACCGTGCTCTGGGGTTCCACCTCCACCAAACCCAGAGTATATCTATGCTTCCGCTGTGTTGTGTCTGTCTGTTCCCAGGTCTGATTGGTACACCGACCCAGTTATTCCAGCCACACATGAACCCTTGTCTGTAAAGACCGAGGGGGGGGAGGCATGTTACACAAAGCCCTCCCCCCACCAGACCCAGTAACCCATACATCAGTTGCTTTGGGGATGAGTGACTGTCCAAGAGTCATCCGGCCGACGCCTCACGTCACTAAACGAGGTTGTCAGGGCCAACGAGCTGTCCACATATAGCAGTCACCGGAGGTGCCATACAACATCGGGGTAGCCGTCTCAAGATCACCACTACCCACCTGCTGCGTCAAGACTGCAGCCATTCCAGCAGTGTTGGAGGAGAGGTCAAGAAAATGGAAAGCAACAACACCGACGACAAGACGAAGAGAGTAAGTGGCACACCCTAATCTTTCCTGCAATGGGACTGACAGCAGCAGAGAAGTATAGATGGATTGTTGAGGCCGCCTGCGCCAAGAGAGCAGAGTATCGCTTAGAGAGCAGGTGTGTAGGCGGCAATGTTAGTGCACGGGTGCAGGGTTACCGTGCCCTGAAGTTCTTCACAGAGACCAGCCTTGAGTATGACGGTAAGAAAGTTAAATTGTTGGAAGCAAACCCACAGACAAGACAAACTAAAATTATAATTAAGAACTATAGTACTCATATTGACGTGAACTTTCTCAAGGTCCATGAACAGATTGTTTGGGTGGAGCGCAACACTGGACCAGGGGGACTGGCCAAAAATCAAGCAATTGCTATGTGGAAGGGAGACCTGCCCCAAGACATTAAAATACCAGGCATGAGGCCGTGCAAAGTGGAGAGGTATATTGGCAGTCCGTCCTTATGTGGCAACTGTCAACAGTGGGGTCACAGAACGTGGCGATGTGATCGCGCAATTAGGTGTGGGTGTTGCAGTGGCTATCACGACACCAAGCAGTGTCTGGCCAAGCTTAAACTGGGTGGGGGTGGCGGGGTAATACCTAGATGTGTCAACTGCAAGCAGTCCCATCATGCCTGGAACAGGTATTGCAGCAAGAGGCCTGGCTGGCAGGGCTTGAGAAGGACGCCGACGCAGACAGCAGGTGGACCAGTGAACAGGGGCAGGAATGGCTCCGTGAGCAGTACCACAGCAAGTCAGGGTACAGCCTCCAGTAGGCAGACACCAGCCTGGGGTAGTGGTGGAGTGACCCACCACCACCCCGCACAAGCCCCATCAGACCCCATTTCTCTCACAAACCCATCTACCTCTACCCCACTCACTACCCCCAACCCAGCTCAGGGATCAGCCCAGGGTACAGTTCAGGGACCAGCCCAGCGTCCAGCTCACAGTAAACCGACAACAGTCTGGGGTAGTGTTCACTCAGCGAATAGGGGAACCCAGGGTGGGGTGGGGGGAATCAGGCGTGGGGCGGGGGCGGTGTAGCCAGCCACCACCGCTCCCCCATCCCTGAGGCCTTCCCGCCTCTTTCCCCCCCTCCAGGTCTCCCACCTTCCCACACCTCAATCTCTACCCGCGGTGTCACACCTCCACCACCTAACCTCCAAACCCATACCAATGAATCAGACCCCTCCACTGTCTCCCATCTGCCTCCCCCTACAGGCACTCCTGACCCCCAGGAGGTCGTCACTCAGGTCTGTGTTGCAGCAATATTAGACCGCATGATAAGATTTCATCCAGTTGTCCACCAAATATTGCAAAAGCAGACGGAACTTGAGAAAGCCCTCTGCCAGATTAAGAAGACTCAGGAACAAATCCTCCAAATCCTGCAACGGCAGAGTCCATCAAGTGGAGGTCCTGCAAGCCAGAGCCTGGTGCAAGATGATGCAACACATACTGCTGAGGTACGTCAGCAGACACAGCCAGGACACCAGCACATCAGCGCACACAGTAGCGCCAGTGCACACAGTGACACCAGTGTACACAGTGACGCCAGTACACACAGTAACGCCAGTGTACACAGTAACATCAGTGCACACAGTAACACCAGTGCACACAGTGACGCCAGTACACACAGTAACACCAAACACCATGGAATACACGATGACACATGTGAACATAATAATTGCACACGTACAGCTGATGACAAACAACCTCAAAATGGATAATCACAATGAACAACATCTCACTATACTGCAATGGAACTGTAATGGAGTTCGCAATAGAATTAATGACATCATACAATACGCTCGTGAACACTAAACTGACGTCATAGTGCTACAGGAGACGTTGGTAGGTGATGACTTCAACCCAAGGTTCAGCGGTTATCGCAAGTTCTCCCTGCCCTCTGGGGAAAGAAAACGGGGTCTCATCACTTTTGTAAATAACAACATTCCCGCACAGATTATCAATGAACTGCACATGGGGATGAGTTTGAGTCACTGGGAGTAACCCTTCACTTAAACAATAATGCCTTACATATAATCAACCTATATGTGCCACAGAGTAAACTTGACCTTGACACACTGCCTGAATTTGTTAATGAAGAACCTACCCTGCTGGTCGGTGACCTGAATGCCAGACACCCACACTTTGGTGCCAACTGTCATCAGCCCAATGTCAATGGACGGAAACTGTCACTCTTTGTCAGGGGAAGTGAAAACCTTAGAGTCCTGGGTGATGAACAGCCAACTCACCTCAGAGGAGGAAGATTAGACTATGCTCTCCTGCTGAATGCACAGGACACGGATGCCAGTACACACATTGTGCACAGTTTATGTAGTGACCACTGGGCACTGATTACCACCGTCGACATGAGCAAGAGAAGGAAAGAGACAAATAAAAGAAAAAGGTTATCACTCGGACCGGATATGAGGCCGCATTTCATAAACAGATGAGTGACTGGTTCACGGAATACCAAATCCCAGAAGACATTGACACATTGTTGATGACCTTAATCACCAAATTGAGAGCTGTCTAAGAGTTCCGCGCCGTACACCTGGGCGAAGTAACCCTCAGAGAAGAAAATAAAATGGTATGAGAATGATTACATAAAGATGCTTAACGCAAATGTACGAGACATGAGTAGAGAGTACCGGAGACATCCCACTGAGAGTAACCAAGAGTTGTTTAAAACTGTGTGTCAAGTAGCCAGGGAAGAGAAGATTAAAGAGCGGGAAAGACAATGGCTTGAGTTCACTAGCTCTATTGGACGGGAAACATCTGCAAGACAGGTGTGGGCAAAAATTCAGATAGCTAAGGTGGCAGAGCCCGGCCTGCGGCTCACAAAGACCCCCAGGGTAAGGCTGAAGAACTAATTCACAAGTGGAGTGATGCAGCATCCTCCTCCTCCCTTCCTGCAGAAATCAGCAGGGAACCTCCTGCGACATGATGACAGAAGAATTAGGATAACAAGAGCACTGTCTAGTGATGATGAATATGGGGACCCAATCACAGCCCAGGAAGTAAGGGGCGCTATGAAAAAGGGTAAAAGTACAGCACCTGGTGAAGATGGCGTCACCTACGACCNAGAAAGAACTTTTTTAGTGTCAGAGTGGTTGAAAATGGAATGCATTAGGAAGCGATGTGGTGGAGGCTGACTCCATACACAGTTTCAAGTGTAGATATGATAGAGCCCAATAGGCTCAGGAAACTGTACACCGTTGATTGACGGTTGAGAGGCGGGACCAAAGAGCCAGAGCTCACCCCCGCAAGTACAACTAGCGGAGTACAAGTAGGTGATTATACACACACACACACACACACACATGGAGTAATCTGTACACCAGTTGATTGACAGTTGAGAGCGGGACCAAAGAGTCAAAGCTCAACCCCGCAAGCACAATTAGGTGAGTACAATTAGGTGAGCACACACACACACCACACACACACACACACACACACACACACACACACACACTACCTGGGGGGCCAGGTAGCCTGGTGGATAGCGTGCAGGATTCGTAATTCTGTGGCGCGGGTTCGATTCCCGCACCCGGCAGAAACAAATGGGCAAAGTTTCTTTCACCCTGAATGCCCCTGTTACCTAGCAGTAAATAGGTACCTGGGAGTTAGTCAGCTGTCACGGGCTGCTTCCTGGGGTGGTGTGGTGTGTGGTGTGGAAAAAAAAAAAAAAAAAAAAAAAAAAAAAAAAAAAAAAAAAAAAAAAAAAAATAGTTAGTGTAGTTAGTAAACAGTTGATTAACAGTTGAGAGGCGGGCCGAAAGAGCAAAGCTCAACCCCCGTAAAATACAACTAAGTGAATACACACACACACACAACACACACACACACACACACACACACACTCATGACTGTTTCCTGTTGTGATAATTATGAAATATTTATATTATTATTAAAAAAATTATTATAACAATAATTGTTGTATTTAATAATTATCACTCTTCCTTCTACTTGGTCATGAAGGGGGCCGGCCTCGGGTGAAAGAGGGCTGTGACGATCTCTGTCTGGAACCCGTAGGTGTGGGACGGGACGTCCACCTCCCGAGGGTCGTGCGGCCCAGACTCTGCTTCAGAAGGCTGGGGTCGTTCTTGCTCTTGATGGGGTGGTTCTTCTCCGGCCCCGACTTCGGCGGTCTCCAGGTTTGGTGGTCACTGTTTCACCAACTTCAAGGTCAACCCCGGAACTCACAGTTCCTGCCACGGCTCTGGAACCAATTGTATTGGCGTTCGCCTTTCCATTGGGGGCTTTCGGCGCCGTGGAGAGGGGGGACCTGCTGCCTGGGTAACAGCTTCTCCATATCAACATACCCTGGCTTTGCGCCCTGGTGAGCCCACTCCAAACCGACAACCAGAGCGCAACACCACAGTCTCCTGAGACTGATGAATGCCTACTACTACTACTATTTTCCTATTAAAATACCTAGTAATGCCATGGAAATGCATTATTCAATAGATTAGGAAAACATACAATCAGCTAGGCCAGTGACGCCCAAACTTTTGTACTTCTGCCCCCCTTGGGTCATTTAACTCGTCTAGTGCCCATTACTACATTTTGTACCTCAAATGATGTTTTTATGATCTATTTTGAAGCCAGAAGGTAGAATACTCAATTCTGATCATCCAGAAACTAATCTTAGAGCATATACATTTTCTACCGGGATTCGAACCTGGAACCTTAAGAGTAACAGCCAGGTAGTTTAACTAATGTGCGACGGATGTTGATAACTTAACAATGACTAAATATTCAACCCATTATGGAAGACACTAATAAAACAAAAATTCTAACTATTGCCTTAGTGTACTTGCAAGTTTATTCAAAATCTGATACACCAGATTCAGAAAGTCTAAATATCATTTAAACATTACAAATTAAGGGAATTAAAGCCCCAGTTGTAAATGAAATTCAATCCGAAATCTTAAAGGCACTAGTCAAGGAACTCAAATTCAGGAAATCTCTAGACCAAGTGAAAGTCCCCATAGATTAGAAATATGCAAATGTCTCCCCTATCTTCAAAAACGAGTAAAGCTCCGCAGAAAACTATTGATGAATCATCCAAACGTCATATATGCAAGCTCACGAAGAGAATTCTATGGGGGGGGGGTGTAATCATTCACCATCTCTTGGTGCACAATCTAGTAAAATCAGCACTACATAATTTTGTTAAAATAAATCTTGCCTTACTGTAATGTTCACATTTTTTTGATTGGAAACAGCCTCCCGGACAATATATCTGTTATCAGGAATCTCCTGCTCTCTATCCACCCACCTCCTCTTGGCAACTTTGTTTTTATATATTAAACACTGGTACACACAGCAATGTGCTTCTGCTGCTTTATTATATACAGGAGATCGCACAGTTAACAACAGTTTCCCCGCCTTTGTCATAAGTTCCCAGTCTCCCTCCCTCTCCACCCGCGTGTACTCTATTCAGAACTGGGACCCCACAGTGGGACCCCTCATTGTAAACAGTAGACAAAGAGAGAATTAGCAGAAAACTATACACACATTAGCTTAACCTCATACATCTGCAAGCTTGAGAGAATCATTCACAATGTTGTGAAAACATCGGAACATGGGCTTGTAAAATCAAATGTTTTAGAGAGTGGGAGCAGCTTCTGCCACCACTCATGCCTCCTGGTGCCCACTTTTCCCCACAGTGCTCCGAGTGCCTTCTAGGGGGTGGTGCCACCCATTTTGGGAATCACTGATATAGGCTATGCATATTGAACTGCAATGTACAATATTTGGTTGTATGTGACAACACACACATAGCTGGTAGCTGAGTGGACAGCGTATGGGACTCGTAATCCTGTGGCCCCGGTTCGATTCCCGGCGACGGCGAGGACAAATGGGCAGAGTTTATTTCACCCTGATTCCCCTTTTACCTAGCAGTAAGTAGGTACCTGTGGCTTAGACAGCTGTTACGGGCTGCTTCCTAGGGATGAGAGTGTGTAGGAAAAGAAAACAGTAGTTAGTAACAGTTGATTGATTGACAGTTGAGAGGCGGGCCGAAAGAGCAGAGCTCAACCCTCGCAAACACAAAGCACAACTAGGTGAATACACACACACACACACACACACACACACACACACACACGCGCGCGCGCGCAGGCAGGGGAGCTGCTAAAAGGAAGACTGCTAATGTAGTCTCGAAATACAAAAAGTGGGATAGACAGAAGACACTAAACTACAGGCCAGTGTCCCTAACTTGCATACCATGCAAGTTGATGGAGAACTTTAACTTTAACTTTGATGTCCAAAGAGTTTGGAATGGATGGGGGTGGTAGAGGGATGGGGAGGTGAAATTCTGGAAGAGGATGCGAGTGTAGAGAGAGAGGAGGTTTGAAAGTTCGGTGGCCTGTCCACCGTGGGTTGGCATATGAGTGTGTCGTTTGTTTGGATGTGTGATATGTTGGGTTCTCAGTACATTGGCTGGGTGGCTAGTGTTCGTGTCCTAGCTGGTGTCTGGCAACCAGAGCCGTTGGAGTTGGCTGCAGGAGATAAATCTTAGAAGCATAATGGCGGTTACTCTTTTGGTAGCACAAAAAAAATGTTATTGGTTGTTTGTATTTTTTTTATGTATAAATCGGGTCCTGGATGATCCTCTCATCTGGGTCGTCTGGGAGACCACCTTGTATTTGCAGTCTCGGGAAGGCCTGATCATGGATGTGTCTAATCACTTTTTGTTGGAGAGTGATTCATCTGGTTGTGTGTGGTGGTTCGTGGATCTCATAGTCACTGTTGGTGTTTACTGTTTCGTGGGGTTCTTCGGAGTATGGGACAAACATGTGCTTCATGTGGTACAGTTGCCTTCAGGCCAGGTAGCTGAGCCATGTTCAGTGGCATCATGTTGAGAGTCCCATGGATCTGGTCTGTTCTTACCCTGTCTGCCAGCGACAGGCCCTCCGTGAAGCGAAGTGCTTTGTTTTGGACCCGTTAAATCTTCAGCATGTTAGTTTTGCTGGTGAGGTTCAGGGGGACGTAAGGGTACTCAAGGCTAGGCCTTATGATCATTCTGTACAGGTGGAGTTTGACGTGGGCTGGAGCTTGCCTGAAGCGGAATAGCCTCGACAGAGAACCTTTAGCCATCGCTGTCTTCTGGGAGATGTACTGGGTGGAATTAAGTATCCTGTTGTAGTTGTATCCAAGCACAGTGTTGGGGTATGAGACGGCTATGGGTTCACCCCTAAACCTTATTCCCCCCCTCATCTTCGATTGTGAGTAGACCATACAGCCGACAGTGCTTATTTGGATGTTGTCTAGGTTAGGGGTGATCCTACATTTCCTTTCCCAGTTGGCAGTCATGGCTAGTTCTACGTTCACCTTATGGGTGACAGTCGCGTGTTTGGCTGTTTGGGTGCTTAGGTTAGATATTATTACGTGTGTTACGTCGTCAGCAACCTGGACGATGATGGTGTCCCTGTACTCTGGTTGTGGCAGGTCACTCACGAAAATGTTGAAGAGGACCGGGCTCAGGCATGACTCTTGGGTCATGCCTGTTGTTGGGGTGAAGACTGCTGCCGCTTTTGCCTTAAAGTTGGGAGTAACTTTCCTAGCTGTTCTTGAGGAAATTTCTGTTCAGTCTGAGGAGGGTCCAGTGCTGGGCTGGTAAGAATGCTAATTTGTACACAAGGCCATCGTGCCATAGGCTGTCGAAAGCCTTGTGGACGTCTCTCGTCGCATTCAGGACTACCTGTTTTTGCTGGCTAATTGAGCTAACATCATCATAGATGATGTTTATTGCGTGTTGGGTTGACCGTTGTGCTCGAAAGCCGAACTGGTTTTCCGTCAAGAGGTTGTTCTACTCCATATAGTAGCTGTGGCGGTTGGACATATTTTTCTCATAACACTTGCCGATTGTGTCTAGAACATAAGAACATAAGAACAAAGGTAACTGCAGAAGGCCTATTGGCCCATACGAGGCAGCTCCTATCTATAACCACCCAATCCCACTCATATAAGAACATGATATATATACATGAACAACATAAGTCTAAGAGGGAGATTGGACGGTAGTTGCCGGGCTTTTTGGGAGTCTTTCTTGGGCTTGGGAATAAATATCATCTTGGCCGTTTTAAAGGCTACGAGAATGTGGCCAGATACCACCATGGCGTTGAATATGTTGAGTAGGGAGTGCAGGAGATTGCCTGGAAGGAGTTGGAGCTGCTTTACTTTGATCCCCGATGGTCCGAGGGCTTTATTGCAGATGCTCTTTATGACTCCTCTCATCTCTACCAAATATGTGGGTCTTGTTAGGGAGTGGTCGTTTTGGAGGGTTGTTAGATCTATCAAAGGGGTGCTGAGGAGGGAAGGAGCGTTCTCTGTGGTCCAATGGTTGACTCGGATGAAGTGCAGGTTATCAAAAGGCCCTGCTGTTTGACGCTGTGAGTATCTCTTTCCATGCTACTCTCATGAGATCAACCTGTTCTTGTGGGTTTTCTATTTTGGCTTGTTGTTCCTCGTCATTTCCGTCTAAGAATGTGTGTACGAGGTGAGTGTGGCTGGGACTACTCGATCCCAAGAACTGTTTGATATGGCGCCAGAAGGCTCCAGGATTCTTTTTGTAATGGATAGCTTGACTCACAAGTCTGTCCCAGATGTGGTTCCTTTGAGTCAGGATTAGGCCTACAGTTTCCCTTCTAAGTGTTTGTATGGCTAGTGCAGGTGCTGGCCAGTTTGGTAGTAACTTTGGCAGAGTAGTTTGTACTCATTTATTTTGCCTCTGATCTCTCGGGTCGGCTTATATTATTGGTAAGTCCTGGTGGCGGACCTTTCACATATAGCCACAGTAGCTTGCTGGATACGGTTGTGGATGGTGTTAACAGCTTGGTCAACTGTTTGGGCGGGGAGATTGTCTAGCTCAATGATGGGGTCGTCGGCAAGGAGGGCGTGGTAGGCCTGTGCTCCCATGGTTTCCAGCCTGGGCATGGGAGGTGCCACAAATCGGAAGGGGTTAGCCTGGAGATAGGTAACTACTGGGATATGGTCCGACCCTACGTACTTGCCTGGGCTCACTCTGCAGTGGAATAGGTCACAGTCTCTGTTGGTCAGCACTATGTTAGGGGTGCCCCCTCACGTTACCCACAAAGAATGTCTTGAAGTGGGGACCTTGAAAGGAGAGGTCCCTGTTTTGCATTAAGTTGAAAAGCTGTCTACCCTTGAGGTCTGCTCTAGCAGGTGAGTTGAATAAGGCCTGGTGGTGGACATTCAGGTCTCCTTCAATTATGGTTGGGAGGTTCCTGTCGAGCAGCCTGTTGAGTGTGATTAAGGGAAGGAAGGCGAGTCCAGGTGGTAGATATGAGGTGCAGATAATTAGGGGAGCCATGTGAAGTGGCGAATTCAATCGCAAGGAAGTGGTTGTCTTCGATGAGGATGGGTCGGTAGGAGAGTCCTCTTTTTACTAGGATTGCAACCCCACTGTGCAATCCCCTGTTGATTTCCCCTAGTGGAGTACCCCCAAATAGAGATGTGTTTGTAATGTCTGGCCGCTGTTTCCTTGAGTAGAATAACGTCTGGATTGAGTCTGGCTACCTAAAGGAAGAGAAGGTATCTGTTGTTGAAGTAGTGTCTGATATTTACTTGAAGGATTGTGATCCCCCATTATTATGTGCCCGGAGTAGTTTTTTGTTCGGCTCGGACCGAGCCATAATCTTTCTTTTATATGCTTGTGGGAGTGAGGGAGGGTCCTTTTGGTCCAGGAATAACGGTTTCGGCCCCAAAAGAGACTGGGATGGTTTTTGCTGGTGGCTGGCGGGTGGCGTCATCACTGTTACTGTTAAGTTCTACGTCCAATTCTGCGGTGCTTAAATAGCTTGAATCGCTTCCAGTCTGGGTCCTGCGCCTCTTGGAGTCATGACTTAGTCACGACCTGGTCCCGGTGTGGGTTTTCGACCCATGCGCTCTTGAGTGCAGAGAGCTCGTTTCTGCGCCCTAGAGGGCTCAGGGGAAGATGGCTAGCCATACCTTTGGTTATATTACGGTGTGCTTCTGTTTCCGAAGTACTGGGCCTAACAGCCTGGGCGGGGAAGCGGTGGAGGGTTGAGGCTTTTTGGCGGCGGCTATGGTCTGGGGTCGGGTATTACTTGAGAGGGGGTTGTTGGGTAGTGGGGTAGTGTTTGGGCCTGGTCGGCGGTGGGTGTCTTCTGTTGACAGCAGGTCAAGCGAGGCCTCAGACACAATGATATAAGGTAGGTTGTTGTCCTTCCTGAGCTAGTTCCATAACTTCTGGTGCAGAACAGAACTTCTGGTGCAGAACTTTGGTTTAGCAAATTTTAGGAGTTCTGCCCCTGAGCTGGTCTTAGGCTCTCGGTTGTCTCGGTGGGGGTTTGGTGGAAGGGGGTGGGGCACTGAGGCCGTTTGAGGTTGGGACACGGTCTGAGCCGGTATGGTCATGAGGTTCGAGGATTGTAAGGTTTGCTGTGTTCCGCGTGGGTGTCTGGTTGGTTCGGCAATCCTGGGAATTGGGTTTGGGTGGGGACACCCTATGCATTTATTGGTGGAGGTGGGGCCGGTCTTATGGTTGCTGCTTGGGTACGGGCCGTTTCCGCGGACCCTTATTCTTGTTTAATGGCCTCCTACCTCTGGGGACATAGATGAGAGATAGCTATGTTGGCCCTAATGCATAATGTACATTTGGGGTAGTGGAGCTACATTCTTTATAGTTATGATCCCCGGCGCATGTGCTGCACTTTGGGGTTCTATTAGAGCAGGCAATGGAGTTGTGGTCATCTTGAGGTTATCTTGAGATGATTTCGGGGCTTTTTAGTGTCCCCGCAGCCCGGTCCTCGACCAGGCCTCCACCCCCAGGAAGCAGCCCGTGACAGCTGACTAACACCCTGGTACCTATTTTACTGCTAGGTAACAGGGGCATAGGGTGAAAGATACTCTGCCAATTGTTTCTCGCCGGCGCCTGGGATCGAACCCAGGACCACAGGATCACAAGTCCAGCGTGCTGTCCGCTCGGCCGACCGGCTCCCCAGTCGGCCAAGCGGACAACTATCGCTAGATCGTTGTCGCAACTAGACACAAATCGCTTCATCGATGACGGGGCCGAGGTCGGCCCCGTCATAGTTGAAGCACTTGAAGAATCGCTGGAGTTTATTAAACTTCTGCATGGAGATTTGGTCAGGGGTGTTACGAACCCGACTCCATCGTCGGAGCATGGAGCAGCGACGTCAATGCCATCTGTGAGTCTGTTCCTTAAACCCCCACTAAATGGACGACACCATCTTGTGGTGGCAGTATGATACCTGTAAGAGACGCTAGATTCCGACCTTGGTCAGCCCGAAGAGTCACTGTAGCTGACCTCTGGTGAGGTGGCACGTAGAAATCAGCGCCATCTATTGGGATATGAGTTGTATGTCAATGCCAGAGTCCGTAAGTGGTATTTCCTAGTGTCCCCAGTACTGGCCAGTTTACTGATGACGTGTCTGTATCCACAGAGGCAACGTAAGGCTGCGGTGGTACGAAGACAGTCAGTGTACCGAGGGCAGCCTATTATCTCTCTACTTCATCCTGCTTTACGTGAGCAGTGAGCCGCCGCCGAAGAGGAACTGAGTAGTATCTGCTATCTGCCTGTGAAGTGGCAGTGACAGAATTCGGCATATCCCGGGACTGGCTAGAGAAAGAGACATCCGACAGTGAGGGGCTACGGAGGAGTGTAACTAGCTAGTTGCAAGAAGCTCCTGCTAAGGGTTCGATACCCTTGTATTTGTTCGTGAAGAGGCCCAGCAGCGCGAGGCTGACGTTCTCTGCCAGCACCTGGAGAGTGATTGTGGGCGTTCACAAGGAGCACCTAGTGATACTGTAGAGAGGCTGGCCCATGGCTAGAGTAGACTCGTTGGTGTTCCCCAGTACTGGTTGAGGACGGTACTGTGTGTTGAGGAAACACGGAAGTTGACAAGGCTGCATCGCATGAGCATTGAGGAGCGCTTAGTGTCCTATGAGAGCGACACATGTGTATATATCAGTGTAGTAATACTTCGTGTATGATTCTATTTAAGGTGATGGAAAGTGATATGTGAATATGTTGATAATTGATGAAGTGTCGTATTCCTTTTATCTCCCCTTGTGTTTTACTTGCATTGCCGAGCTCACTCCTTGAAAGCCACTACCGACTTGGGGTCGGATCCTAGTACTTTGGTTCCTCCAGCAATGACCCCAGTTGCGACCCATAGTGGCCGTAACAAGAGGTCAGTTCACTACAGTTCCATTGCAGTATAGTGAGATGTTGTTCATTGTGATTATCCATTTTGAGGTTGTTGTCATCAGCTGTACGTGTGCAATTATTATGTTCACATGTGTCATCGTGTATTCCATGGTGTTTGGTGTTACTGTGTGTACTGGCGTCACTGTGTGCACTGGTGTTACTGTGTGCACTGGTGTTACTGTGTACACTGGCGTTACTGTGTGTACTGGCGTCACTGTGTACACTGGTGTCACTGTGTGCACTGGCGCTACTGTGTGCGCTGATGTGCTGGTGTCCTGGCTGTGTCTGCTGACGTACCTCGGCAGTATGTGTTGCATCATCTTGCACCAGGCTCTGGCTTGCAGGACCTCCACTTGATGGACTCTGCCGTTGCAGGATTTGGAGGATTTGTTCCTGAGTCTTCTTAATCTGGCAGAAGGCTTTCTCAAGTTCCGTCTGCTTTTGCAATATTTGGTGGACAACTGGATGAAATCTTATCATGCGGTCTAATATTGCTGCAACACAGACCTGAGTGACGACCTCCTGGGGGTCAGGAGTGCCTGTAGGGGGAGGCAGACAGTGGAGGGGTCTGACTCATTGGTATGGTTTGGAGGTTAGGTGGTGGAGGTGTGACACCGCGGGTAGAGATTGAGGTGTGGGTAGGTGGGAGACCTGGAGGGGGGGAAAGAGGCGGGAAGGCCTCAGGGATGGGGGAGCGGTGGTGGCTGGCTACACCGCCCCCGCCCCACGCCTGATTCCCCCACCCCCACCCTGGGTTCCCTATTCGCTGAGTGAACACTACCCCAGACTGTTGTCGGTCTATTGTGAGCTGGGCGCTGGGCTGGTCCCTGAACTGTACCCTGGGCTGATCCCTGAGCTGGGTTGGGGGTAGTGAGTGGGGTAGAGGTAGATGGGTTTGTGAGAGAAATGGGGTCTGATGGGGCTTGTGCGGGGTGGTGGTGGGTCACTCCACCACTACCCCAGGCTGGTGTCTGCCTACTGGAGGCTGTACCCTGACTTGCTGTGGTACTGCTCGCGGAGCCATTCCCGGCCCTGTTCACTGGTCCACCTGCTGTCTGCGTCGGCGTCCTTCTCAAGCCCTGCCAGCCAGGCCTCTTGCTGCAATACCTGTTCCAGGCATGATGGGACTGCTTGCAGTTGACACATCTAGGTATTACCCCGCCACCCCACCCGGTTTAAGCTTGGCCAGACACTGCTTGGTGTCGTGATAGCCACTGCAACACCCACACCTAATTGCGCGATCACATCGCCACGTTCTGTGACCCCACTGTTGACAGTTGCCACATAAGGACGGACTGCCAATATACCTCTCCACTTTGCACGGCCTCATGCCTGGTATTTTAATGTCTTGGGGCAGGTCTCCCTTCCACATAGCAATTGCTTGATTTTGGCCAGTCCCCCTGGTCCAGTGTTGCGCTCCACCCAAACAATCTGTTCATGGACCTTGAGAAAGTTCACGTCAATATGAGTACTATAGTTCTTAATTATAATTTTAGTTTGTCTTGTCTGTGGGTTTGCTTCCAACAATTTAACTTTCTTACCGTCATACTCAAGGCTGGTCTCTGTGAAGAACTTCAGGGCACTGTAACCCTGCACCCGTGCACTAACATTGCCGCCTACACACCTGCTCTCTAAGCGATACTCTGCTCTCTTGGCGCAGGCGGCCTCAACAATCCATCTATACTTCTCTGCTGCTGTCAGTCCCATTGCAGGAAAGATTAGGGTGTGCCACTTACTCTCTTCGTCTTGTCGTCGGTGTTGTTGTTGTTGTTGTTGAGGTTGCTGCTGCTGCTCATCCTGGCGCTTGTCCCGCTTCTTTGCGTTTCTGCCTTGGATTAGTGTGAAGTTATCATCCTCATCCTCTGTTGCTGAGTCACCTGTACCATTACTGTTGGGGGTCCCGGGTGGGGAACCTCACTGAAGGGCCCCGGTTGGGTATCAGCATCCAGGGGCCCCTGGCTGGGGCAGGAGCCCCCGCCGGGGGGGCCGTGATGGTTCTCGGGCACACCAGCCATGTTCACTCGTTGCCTCAAAGTCTTACTTCTCGTTTCATAAACCATCTATTTGCTGCGGCTCACTTCATGTGTTGTTGGGTGGTATGTCTTCAACACTGCACTCTGCCCTACACACACACACATGCATATATAGCCACCTACAAGGCACAAGGTTTACACTCACACGTAGTGTGGGGGCACTATATGGGGGGTCCTGGCAGTCTCTCGCGTAAACACACTAGTCGCACACACAAACCGCGACCTTGGGTAGGGAGGGCACAACGACTATTTTGAACACCAAACTGACGTCATAGTGCTACAGGAGACGATGGTAGGTCTGACTTCAACCAAGGTTCAGCGGTTATCGCAAGTTCTCCCTGCCCTCTGGGAAAGAAAACGGGGTCTCATCACTTTTGTAAATAAACACATTCCCGCACAGATTATCAATGAACTGCACATGGAGGATGAGTTTGAGTCACTGGGAGTAACCNGTGGTATACTTTGTGCTGCTCTTTGTGTGGCAGTGTTAGGCATTTTAAATACTGTATTGTATTTAAGTTACTTGAATCTATAAGTTTCAAAATGTTGACATGATAAGCACTAGACTAATAATTATAAATACACTGATTTAATTTGCATCTAAATGCTGAAATGAGAAAAAATCTATGAGCATATGCTTCATAAAGTTGCAGGAGTCCAAAAAATAAAATGTTTTTTTTTTGCACAACAAGACAAAAGAGTTCCCACAAGGATATCAATGATTACATTGAATGAAAATCCCACTATTTTCAGTTGTATGTATTGTAGTTACTTACTATATTGAGGTTGTCTTGACCCATTACCTTCAATATTATCACCAATACATAATATTAGGACAAGTGGATCATCTAGAACAGGCACAAGTGTCAAGAGTGAACTCTAGCAAACACGGACTGGATCTGGTATGAATGTTCACAGGAACATTACTACACAGACCATTTCTTTCAAGTTACTTTTCAAAGATTTTGTGAAAGTTGGATTAGTCCTAGATAAGTGAAGTTGAGGCTACAGTTGAATTTAAAGTAATGTAACAATTGTAGGACAAATATGAGGGCATAATTATTGTTTTAAATTATATATTTATGGTAATGCTGTATATTTAGGCAGTTTATGGATATGATGGCAACTGATAAATTTGAAGGAAAAAGTGAACTTTGCTAGGTCTCTACTTGTTACACCACTACTTTTACCATACTGTATACTATTGGTCTTTTTTTTTTTCTTTGCAAACAGTTTTTAAGCTTCAAATTCAATTTGAGCCAGTATAAATTTGCCCATGCATATAAATTGGTGCATATGATTAACACAATTACAACATCATGTAACATTTCAGAAAATGGAGAGATTGACAGAGGTAGAGTGAGGTGAAAAGGAAAGTGTAGAGAAGAGAGACAATATGGGATAGAGTGGACTTGGAAAGGCAGAAAGAGCAGACAGAGGAAGAGGGGTATAATGAGTAAAAAGCATTAGCGCTTGAATTAGGGTAGATAGAGGTAGAGCTGCCACCTTCCATTCATTAATTCCATTCCTTGTTTGGTAAACATCTGTTCAACAGCTATTATAATAAATGTTAACTGTTAACCTTGATGCTGTACATGGTTGTAGTTTAATTATCAAGTCTGAATCTTTAAGTACTGTAATCTTCACCATACTCTCCACACTAGCTTTCATAAATCAAGAACCGAATCCAATATTTTATCAGATTTAAAGTTTAACAATTTTTTTTTTAGGTGTAATGTTGAAATATTATGTTCTGACCTCGTGACTTGATTATCTTGTACTTTATTAATTTATTACATTGTTGCAGCATTGTGCCTCTCAAGCATTCTGTACATCATTTGTGGCTGGAAAAATGGTATTATTTAGTAGTAATATTCAGGTAGGCATTTTATCAATAAAACAGTAAAAGGTGGAATTTTTAGGAAAAAAAACTTATTTGTACCATATTCTATAGCTAACATCACTGAAAATTCATCTGCACAAGTGAATCCATGCAAATTGAAGGCTAACTAGCTTCATTTTACACACTTTCTTCATGCATGGTGCAAACTTCACTACAAACCATGAATTGAAGTATATATAAAAGTTTATTATCTAACATGCAGGACATTTTGCGTGCTACACCTTGATTTGTGTGCTGTGGATGACCTAAAGACCAGTGTATTTAGATTTTAGTTTTGTTTTATTATTAAGTTTCCTCCAAGTATTCCTATTATCAAGTTGTGCTTTTTTATTGTGTTTTAAAATGTAACTACTGACAGTGCCTAGTGTTCCTTGAGATAGTGTCATGTTCTAGGAAAAAAAAGGCAGTTCACAAAATCATGTAAAAGAAGCGACTCAGGAGAATGAGAAATGTAAACATCTAATATTTTTTGTATGGATGCTAAAACACCAAAGAATATGCCACCATCAATGCCTTATAGTTGGATGTACTATTATGGATTTCCTCTTTCTGCTTCTTTGGACTTTGTTCAAAGCTATTTATTGAAAATAAAAGTACTTTAAATTCTTTGAGTCTCTCTAAACTTTTACCAGTACAGTACTTACTATATTAACCCTTATGTTAAAAAACTGCTTAGCCCTCAAACTGCGCAAAGCATCATATGATACTTTCAGTAACTGTCGACAAATTGCGCACGGCATCACATGATGTTTGGGAGTACCACGCAAGATTTAAAAGTCCCGTGGCTACATGGGGGTTCACATCGGCTTCCTCAGGGCTTCTTGTAAACCCACTATTAAAAATAAAAAAATCGTGGGCAACATTCCCGGATGTGAGAGCCTCAGTACCGAGAGCGCCACTAAGGATGGCGCACACAGCACGAGCTCACAGCACTGCTGTTCAGCTTGTGACCACAGCATCCCTTAAAAATGTGTAGCTGGTATTATTTAGCGGTGATAGTATTACAGAAGACCCCTGACTATGATATAAATGACCAGGATTCTGATAATAACAGGATTGTTGTGATCATTTGCTCTGTGCATAATGTTGTGGGAGGAGTAATGTTGGGGGAGGGAGGGCTGTAGTGTCATCTTCCAAATCGGTGTGGTCACCAATTACTGTCTGTAATACTAATAGTAAACACAAATGTAGATACTTGTACATAATGTGTAATATAGTGTAATAACAGCAAAAGGAGTATGTTGGGAGGAGCCATTTTGGTGAGGGTGGTGGTATCTGCATGACTTGTCATGCTGTGTAGAGGATAGCCACTATGCTCTTTGGGACATTACTGGCTTAGTTGCACAGTTATGGTCAACAAAACATGCAGATACGTGTATATAGAGTAATAACACCACATACAGTATAGCTGGAGAAGGAATATTAGTGCATTCGGCCTTGAACCAGTGAGGGAGGGAGAGCATCAGCTGTGTGGGGGAACCTGTGTTGGTCTGAACTTGCCATACCTGCTTAGTACGAAGTGAACTTAGGAGAATCGTCACCTTCCCGCGTGTTTGTGGGATGCCACCCAGTGATAGTGAACTGAGGGGGGCCTGTTTATCCGCACGTGGTAGTGACATCCTTCGTCTAACATGCCTTAGTAACAAGGTACCAGTGAGACAAACTCGTGAAGGTTTCAGTGTTGTGTTGGAAACCTTGAATTCGTAATTCTGCAGAATTACCAGTGAACAGTGAAGGACTGACATTTTCACGTGCCATGCCGTACAGCGCTGTACCATGTTGTACTGCACCGTGTTGAGGGTGAGGTACCATCCTAAATGTGTGAGACTACCAGCCACATCCGTGTCTCGCTCCTCTTGCCTACCCTAGGCCGCGGGGAAGTACATTACCTACCACCGCCACCCTGGTCCGTGTGTCAGGACACTGCACCAGTCACCCCGTGGTCCCAGCTGACCACATGAATGAGGTGGGAGGACGCCCACTTCACCACCTACTGCAGCAGCAAGTGGGGGGTTTCATGTGTGTGTGTGTGAATGAGACCGGTTGTTGAAAATGGAGTAAGTACCTGTTTCTGTTTTTAGTGTGTTAAACTCAGAAGCTGGCTTTGCAGCCAGTGTTCCATTTGCCATTGAACCTTTTAACACCTGTGAGGTGATGGGAAGTGAAGACGTGTGAGCTACACCTGTTCTAACGTCAATCAGTTGGAGGAGTGGACCCAAGTGTAATTACCTAAGTGTACTTACAGGATGAGAGCTACGCTCGTGGTGTCCCATCTTCCAAGCACTCTGTCATATAACACTTTGAAACTACTGACGGTCTTGGCCTCCACCACCTTCTCACCTAACTTGTTCCAACCGTCTACCACTCTGTTTGCGAAAGTGAATTTTCTTATATTTCTTCGGCATCTGTGTTTAGCTAGCTTAAATCTATGACCTCTTGTTCTTAAAGTTCTAGGTCTCAGGAAATCTTCCCTAAGATTTTATCAATTCCTGTTACTATTTTGTATGTAGTGACCATATCACCTCTTTTTCTTCTGTCTTCTAGTTTTGGCATATTTAATGCCTCTAACCTCTCCTCGTCGCTCTTGCCCTTCAGTTCTGGGAGCCACTTAGTAGCATGTCTTTGCACCTTTTCCAGTTTGTTGATGTGCTTCTTAAGATATGGGCACCACACAACCGCTGCATATTCTAGCTTTGGCCTAACAAAAGTCGTGAACAATTTCTTTAGTATATCGCCATCCATGTATTTAAAAGCAATTCTGAAATTAGAAAGCGTGGCATAGGCTCCTTGCACAATATTCTTTATGTGGTCCTCAGGTGATAGTTTTCTATCTAGAACCACCCTAGATCTCTTTCTATCAGAATTCTTTAAAGATTTCTCACATAATATATAGGTTGTGTGGGGTCTATGTTCTCCTATTCCACATTCCATAACATGGCATTTATTAACATTAAATTCCACTTGCCAAGTGGTGCTCCATATACTTATTTTGTCCAGGTCATCTTGAAGGGCATGACAATCATCTAAGTTTCTTATCCTTCCTATTATCTTAGAATCATCAGCAAACATGTTCGTATAATTCTGTATACCAACTGGTAGATCATTTATGTAGACAATAAACATCACTGGTGCAAGAACTGAATCCTGTGGTACTCCACTTGTGACATTTCTCCAGTCCGATACATTGCCTCTGAACACTGCCCTCATTTTTCTATCAGTCAGAAAATTTTTCATCCATGTTAGAAGCTTACCTGTCACCCCTCCAATATTTTCCAGTTTCTAGAACAACCTCTTATGTGGAACTCTGTCCAAAGCCTTTTTTAGGTCCAGATAGATGCAGTCAACCCAACCATCTCTTTCCTGTAATATGTCTGTTGCTCGATCATAGAAACTTTGTAAATTCGATACACGTGACCACTCTACATCAGGGGCAGGCCCACCACTGGCAGAAGATACAGCATCTGGTGCTTGTGAGGGAGCTGGGGTGATTGCAGGAGTCTTCGGTCTGGTACCGGTCCCCTTGTGCACTTCCTAATTAACAGGTGGTGAGTTTGGTAGCCAGCTGGACCGAAAACACCTCCAGATGGCTCTGAACAGTGAGTGAAGCTGGTGGCAGTACTTGGCAACCACTCTTCATGGTGGTGTGGAAGGGTAGGCGAGTGTGGTGTCGACACCCCGTGGTGGAAGGTTCCTGGCACTTGACGTGCATCAGATTGAACAGAAACCTGCCGTCTGTCCCCCTGGTGTACTTGGTGTTTGGGAGGTGGTGAAGCATTTAGTAGCCATCTCCTACAAACACAACGTCCAGATGGCTCTGCCCAGGGAGTAGAACCAGCAGCAGTACATACCTAGCAACCTTCCTCCAGGGTGGCTGCTGCCAGGAGCTCGATGATAAACAGCTGGTTGTTTGACACTGTCAGTGCCGTGCTTGAACACTGCTCATGCTACAGTTTATACATTTTCCATTTACTGGGTGATGTTCCTTCATGCATTTAAAATGCACCTCAGATTTATGAGATTCACCACACATGGCACAAAAATAGTTTTTGCTTTCACAGTACTTGGCCACATGACGTCCCCAGCATTGATACTTACAGCACTTACATGGGGCAAGGGTTGTATAGGGCTATTTTATAGTGGCAGCCTGAAGCTGGTCTAGAGTAAATTCTGTCAGGTATAGGTGTTGCACCTTTCCATGTGGCAGCTATGAAGAAATTTGTCAGACGTTTAGGGTTTACAACATTTTCATCACAAAAATATACAGGCTTAATGTGTTTATTAGACGAGAGAGATATCAAATAATATACACCTGGAAGATACTGGAGGGCCAAGTACCAAATCTGCACAGTAAAATAACGATGTACTGGAGTGAACGATATGGAAGGAAATGCAGAATAGAACCAGTGAAGAGCAGAGGTGCCATAGGCACAATCAGAGAACACTGTATAAACATCAGAGGTCCGCGGTTGTTCAACGTCCTCCCAGCAAGCATAAGAAATATTGCCGGAACAACCGTGGACATCTTCAAGAGGAAACTAGATTTATTCCTCCAAGGAGTGCCGGACCAACCGGGCTGTGGTGGGTATGTGGGCCTGCGGGCCGCTCCAAGCAACAGCCTAGTGGACCAAACTCTCACAAGTCAAGCCTGGCCTCGGGCCGGGTTTGGGGAGTAGAACTCCCAGAACCCCATCAACCAGGTATCAACCAGGTTATTAACATTGAATATAATAATGGTTACTTTTGGAGACCTAGGTACTGCATTTTTCATCTTAATACCTGCATACTCTGTGTTTAGAAACACATTTACAAAAGCAGTGTTGTTTGTAACAAAGACAGTCACCTTCATATCTAGGTTAAATTAATTACCTTGTCATAATGTGCCACAGAGGCTTCACAAAACCACTCTACTTTTCCCTCGACTGCGGTTCCCAGAGGAAAATCTAGGTGTAAATGTTTGGCAGCAACCAAATTGGGTTGGTTTGATCGTGCCCTTCTCGACTGCTTACGGCGCATACTTTTACTCATTTGCAACGTGTATACCTCATCATATGCACTGCCCTCTGATGTGTTGTGGGTCACCACTGAGGAGATGGCACCATCATTAGAGAGCAATTGATCAGCGTGCGATAGGTCCCCAAACTCCCCTGTGAATTTATACTGTAATACGGGAATGTCACTCTAGAAATAAACAATAGAGTAAGTCAATAGAGCAAACCAGAAAGTAAGCAGAAAACTCCTTATGGTAATTGATACAGCCAGTAAGTCATTAATGGTTTAAGATCAAAGAAGTGGCCACTGGACATATCCTCCCAGCGACCTGGTGAAAGGTGACTGTCAACAACCATTGAAGTGGGATTAACTCCTCTACATACAAGAAGTACCTGCACATAAGGGTTAAGCATATTAATTTAAACATATACATATACCGTAATATTATAAATAGTAAAATACTATGATCATTAAATATGAAACTGGCACCTCCATGCTGGTGGTGACAGTAAGATCATCCAGAGAGTGTAGACACCCACTAAACTTCAGGTTGCCATATACAGTACTGTATACCCTGGAACAGGCAGCTAGGTAGTATTTGAGATCAAGAGAACAGACAAATTGGTCTTACATACTGAATGTTGTAATACTACACAATTGTGAGATTAGATAAGTACAAGAGCTTGACATTCATGCAACATACAGAAACACTGGCAACTGTGAGATAGCCCCATTCCCAGTGAAGACAAACAATAGCAAACAAGGCAAAATGACGTAAGGAAATCAACTTATGGTCACAGCAACAAAAAATCTCAAAAACAAAGACAACAGGAATTGAATGTTATATATGAAAGAATAGATTTCATTCGGTTGTACAGAAATGAACAACACCAACGCGCTGCCCAATAAATTCACCCCTCGAGGCAAAATGTACTAAATTTAACCACCGGCCTGAAAGCTGGCCATTTACTCTGGGTATGCAACAATGACTTGCTAACTTGGGACCCTATGGCAGGGTCACACCCCTGCCATAGGATCCCTATACAAACCTTAGACGAAGGCAGTGTTGCATCTGAAGTTAGATCAAGGCAAGGATCGCCAGCCAGGATGGGGACTGTACAGCCCCAGGCGGGATTCAGCTTAGAATCACTGGGAGATCAAGCTAGGACACTAGGTTTCCATGGGGCAGTGAAAGCTAAGTTCGTGATGGACATATGGAATGTCCATCACGATACAGTGAACAAGTTGGATATTGCAAAGGTGAAATCCACAGCTGGGCAGGGACGCCAAACCCAACCCGTTGTGCCCAGCCCAGGGGGGGCCAGTTGTAAAGATAAAGATGCCAAACTTAGTAGCTTTCGATGAGAAGGTGGACTCAATGGATGCATACACTGACCGCTTTGAGCGAAGGGCAAATGAAGGGAAGTGGGGAAAGTCAACTTGGGCCAATGCATTAGCTTCGTTGTTGAAGGGGAGTGCGCTGGATATCTACCAGGGTTTGGGAACCCCGCAGTGAAATGACTATGATGCGTTGAAGCACACCTTAATGAAAGACTACGGCATCTCGGCCGACGGAATGATGAGGACGTTTCGAAGGATTAGAGTGCGTCCAGAGGAGACGTATAGGGCCATGTTGCAGAGGCTAGGGTCTAGTCTCGGGAGCTACTCTGAGTTGCGCATCGCCATTGTTCCGGAAGATGGCGAGCTGTTCGAGCTCATGACTGGAGGCAGTTGAACCTGGTATCCGAGCCAAACTCAAGGAAAACGTGACTAGTCTCGTTTAAAATAGAAAAATAGTCTCTAATGAGACTATAGCTGAACAAGCCGACCGGTGGGCAGAGGCTCACAAACCTAGACAGGGAGGTTCATCAGAGAACAGGCATCTCGGCCAAGCCTTAGGGGGTGGGGCTAGGCCTAAAGAGAGCAAGTCTTGGGGGAGCCATAAGCAACCCAGGGGTCGGGGACCCCGCTGTTTTACTTGCAACCTACCAGTTCACAGGGCAGCTTAGTGCAAGAAAGGCATTGTAGTAGCTAAAAGGGGGGGGGGGGACACAAGGGCAGATTACAAATCTCTGATCCCAGGAAGGGGGGTGATCCTCGCTGGCATACGCTGGGGACAGCGCAAAGAATTGTCAATGGGACATGGAACAGGGTCTTTAGAGACAGAGGGGTCACTACTCATATGGTCCGAGAAAGCCTAGTTAAGCCAAGGAATGAGACAGGCAGGAAGATCTGTATGAAGTACCCTGATGATACCCAGAAAGACATGGTAGAGGTATACCTGATTGTCGACACGCCCTATGTCAAGGGTAAAATATGGGCTGTGCAATGCAAGCAAGCCGTATATGGGCTGTTGCTGGGAAACGCCCCTGGAGTGTCAAACCGCAAGAGTCGGTCCTGTGGAAGTGACTCGGAGAAAACAGGACCCACATCAGCTGGTGGTGACGTCAGGCGACAGCCAGCTGACACAGCCAAGGTCGCCGCTGCCCAGGTGAAGGAACAGAGGCAGCAAGAGCAAGGAAAATGGAGGAAGCCTGTTCCTTTCTTCCCACAGAAAATGGGAAGAGATCCAAGGAGGTGGGTGGGGGCCAGATCACCTGATCAAGCCAGGTCCCGCCAACCCCGGGGATGGGAAAGGGTTACCGCCACCCAGTAAGATAAGAGGAAAGGGGAAAGACCCGAGGTGACTGCAGGAGTCACGGCTGCTTCCAGGGGCAGCAAGGCCTTAATAGCCGCGGTAACCACACACACAATGAGTGCGCAACCCACCAGAGTGGTCAAGCCACTGAAACTGCATTCCTTGAAAGGAATAAGCACAAAGGAGCTTCAGGAAGCTCAAATGTAGGACCCTACACTCAGGAAGGTGAGGGAGCATGCCATACAGGGTAAGGTTTTCAGCTTAAATGAGCAAAAGTATTGGTACTTGGAGGTCAAGGGTAAGCTAGTGTGCAGGGTGGAAACACCCCAGGACACTTGGGAACAATTGCTTGTCCCCAAAGAGCACCGCCTAGCTGTGTTTACTCTCGGTCATGAAGGAGTAATGGGGGACCGCATGGGTCATGCCAAAACGAGTGAACGAATTCAGTCGTCGTTCTATTGGGCAGGGATGACTGAGGATGTACAGCGGTATACTCGGTCGTGTGATGCTTGTCAATGAACCACTGACAGAGGCAAGGTGAAGACGGGGAAGCTTCAGCGTTTCCCCATCATAGATCAACCATTTAAGATGGTCACTGTTGATATAATTGGTCCGATTGAGCCATTGGATGGCAGCAGGTATATCCTGACTATGGTAATCATGCTACTCATTATCCAGAGGCGGCACCTCCGAAGAATATCAAGACCGTCACAGTGGCAGAAGCATTAATTGGGTTTTTCAGTCGCCTAGGTATACCGGATAAGATACACAGTGACAGGGGAACACAATTCACCAGTGAGATGATAGCAGAAGTAGCGAGGCTACTCATGTTGCAGTCATCATTCATCACACCCTATCATGCCATGGGGAATGGGTTCGTGGAGCGATTCAATGGATCCCTGAAGAGAATGCTCAGGAAGATGTGCATAGAGCAACCCAAGGAATGGCCAAGATACATTAATCCGGTACTGTTGGCTTACAGGGAAGTACCCCAGGCAAGTATCAGGTTATTGTCATTTGAGCTCTTGCTCTTGTTGAAATTGAATTGATTGAATATTCCTTCTCGCTTGTTGGGTCTCTTAGACCTAGTACCGTTATTTATGCTAGTTCGCACTTCAATGAGCTTATGGTCTGAGTATGAAGTATCTGAGATTGTGATGTCTCTGATTAGTTCTTCATTGTTCGTGAATAACAAGTCTAGTGTGTTTTCGTTCCTAGTTGGTTCTGTAATCTGTTGATTGAGTGAGAATTTGTCACAGAATCTCAAAAGTTCTCTGACCTGTGGTTGGTTATTTCCCGGGTCATTCCCTGCTATGATATTTGTGTTTGCCATTCTCCATCTTAGACTTGGTAAATTGAAATCTCCAAGGAAGATAATATCTGGAGCTGGGTTTGCTAGGTTATCAAGTATGTTCTCTATTTTGTGCATCTGCTCAGTGAATTCCTCAACCGTTGTATCTGGCGGTTTATATATTAGAATAATAATTAGTGGGATTAATAATAGGATTAATAATAATTCCCTTAGGGTATTACAGGCAAATAATCAGTGTATAAATCAAGTAACTGGCAACCGGTGGCATCCTGCCCCCGACCTGGGACAAACAACGGTCAACTGTACGGTCCTCAAGGGGACCCATAAATTTTTTTTTTAAATTTTGCCCCGAGGGGCGAGTTTATTGGGCAGCGCCACTCATCTTGTGAGTGGACACACCGCCATAGCAGCATGTACAACACTCCCCAATAGGAAGAAAACCCGCTGGGTTGTTCATCCTGTCACTTGTACCCAGACACAGCTGGGACTTGCTTAACTGTCTCAAGTGAACAGCTCCTCAAACAAGAAGATTAACATCTATCAACCCTTAAAAGCTTACGTTATCTTGCGGGTGCAAAATGGGGAAATCTTTTAAGAACAGTATCAATATTTGACAGATAGTGTTTTCCTAACTCAAACAATGTGGGGTTTATTAATCTACACATATTTCTGATGCCTCTCAGGTGTTCACATTCTCTCAGGTAGTGGTCAAGGCGGTGTCCATCACTCTCACCACAGATTCTGCAACTTCGCTGCTCAACTGTTGTTTCCATTCCATATCTCCATGGATATCTGTATCCAAGACGGATTCTCGCTATTACTGATTCTCTCCCTCGTCCTCCTCCTCTTCGGCCATAATGATTGGGATTGCCAGCTGCAACCATGTTGTACCATCGTACAGATTCACTGGTTTGTGCTTCTATCCTCCTTTCCTCAGTTACCTTGTCACGGTGATGTTGCCTGACAATACCTCTAATTTGTAGTAGAGTCTTGGGTATGAAGTATTCAATATGGTCTCCTTCAGCGCCTTCAGCAGCCAGCACATCTGCTCGTTCATTCCCACATATCCCAACATGGGAGGGGATCCACAGAAACTTGATGACTCTTCCCTGATTGGTAAGAACTCTCACAGATCTCTTAATTTCAGCGACTATTGCAAGATTTTCTGCCTGATTTTTACTTAGGCTTTGTAGTGCTGCTTTTGAATCGGTGCAAATCACTGCACCATTAGTGTTCCGTTCAAGAAACTTTAGCGCCATAACAATGGCAGTTAGCTCTGCTTGCGTTGAAGAGGCATAGTTCTCAATACGTGCTTTTTCTTCATTTCTGCGTTGGAAAGTATTATCCTTGATTACCGTGTATCCTGCACCAGCCCTGCCATTGACAGGATTAGATGACCCGTCAGTGTAGATTTGATCTAGTTCATCTCCGGCTTCTTTATAAATTTCCTCGAGATACTTGTGCCTCATTTCTTGTGGTAACATGTTGGATTTTTTCATTGCCATTTCATTGATGATGATCTTGCATGAGTCATCCTCCCAGGGAGGTAACCTCTCTACAGGCAGGAGCTCACGGGCTTGCTCAAGCAGGTGAAGCTCTTCGAGGTAGCAGACTGATCTGTGATGCCATTTTTTGCTTCTCCTGTTTCCCCCTGAAAGTAGCACAGAGCTCAGTTTTTTCTTAGCAATATCATTGTAATGGGGATCTCTGGCGATCCTAATTGCAAGCTTAGCATTCAGCTCCTGAATTCTGCTTTTAACACTGGGAAGGGACAACTCCTCTCGTAGATTAGACGTTTTGGCAGTTCTTGGAACTCCAAGAATGATTGTCATGGCTTCATTTTGAATGCTTTCAAGCCTTTTCATATCGCTTTGGGAGTAGGTGCACAGAACTGGTGCGGCATAGTCTATGACGGAGCGCACATAGGCTGTGTACATCATTTTAAGCACGGCAATAGAGGCTCCATGTCCATTCCAGGTCATAGCTTTCAGTGCCCTGAGTCGACTTTTGCATGTTCCTATGAGTTGATTGAGCTCCTCTTTCTTCCCCTTGTTAGAGCCGACAGTGACGCCAAGATACCGATAGTGGTCAACCCATTCAAGTGTTACACCATTAATTTGCAGTTCTTCATTTGCTCTCCGCTTGTGATGGGAGTATGCCTTCGTCTTGTTTGTGGAGAGAGTGAAACCGAGCTCAATACACTTCCTTCCAAGGAGTTCAATGGACTGTTCAATTTTTCCCAAGGTGGGAGCTTGTATTAGAACATCATCTGCATATCCCACTTGTTGTGTTCCTTCCGGAAAATCAATATTTGCAATGGCGTTCATAAGTACATTGAATAGTGTAGGGCTTAAGACTCCGCCTTGGGGGGTCCCGAGTTCCATATTCATTGTTCTGGAGACTGCTCCATTGAAGAAAACCTTGGCTTTCCTTCCTGTGAGGTAGTCTTCAACCCATTTCATGAGTCTCCCCTTGACACCCATGCATGCAAGCTCGTCTAGGATCGCAATCCCCTGTGCTTTGTCGAAGGCTCCTTTGATGTCCACAAATACAGAGTACCTAGCCGTGTCATTAGCCAAGTAATTAACTATACAATTTGCTGTGCTCCGTCCTTTAACAAATCCATTGACCCCCTCCCCTAACCTGCCTATTTTGTGCAACAGTCGGTTTAGGATGATCCTTTCAAGCATCTTGCAAGTGCATGACACGAGACTGATAGGTCTGTAATTACCAGGGTCATTGGGCTTCGGTATGGGAACAATTATTGCGTGTTTCCATTGTGTGGGCAACACTCCACTTAGGAATGACTTGTTAAACAGGTGGAGTAGTGGATTCCCAGACACTTCACACAGTGCATTGAGTATGTCGTAGGTGACGCCATCTTCACCAGGTGCTGTACTTTTACCCTTTTTCATAGCGCCCCTTACTTCCTGGGCTGTGATTGGGTCCCCATATTCATCATCACTAGACAGTGCTCTTGTTATCCTAATTCTTCTGTCATCATGTCGCAGGAGCTGTTCCCTGCTGATTTCTGCAGGAAGGGAGGAGGAGGATGCTGCATCACTCCACTTGTGAATTAGTTCTTCAGCCTTACCCTGGGGGTCTTTGTGAGCCGCAGGCCGGGCTCTGCCACCCTTAGCTATCTGAATTTTTGCCCACACTGTCTTGCAGATGTTTCCCGTCCAATAGAGCTAGTGAACTCAAGCCATTGTCTTTCCCGCTCTTTAATCTTCTCTTCCCTGGCTACTTGACACACAGTTTTAAACAACTCTTGGTTACTCTCAGTGGGATGTCTCCGGTACTCTCTACTCATGTCTCGTACATTTGCGTTAAGCATCTTTATGTAATCATTCTCATACCATTTTATTTTCTTCCTCTGAGGGTTACTTCGCCCAGGTGTACGGCGCGGAACTCTTAGACAGCTCTCAATTTGGTGATTAAGGTCATCAACAAATGTGTCAATGTCTTCTGGGATTTGGTATTCCGTGAACCAGTCACTCATCCTGTTTATGAAATGCGGCCTCATATCCGGTCCGAGTGATAACCTTTTTCTTTTATTTGTCTCTTTCCTTCTCTTGCTCATGTCGACGGTGGTAATCAGTGCCCAGTGGTCACTACATAAACTGTGCACAATGTGTGTACTGGCATCCGTGTCCTGTGCATTCAGCAGGAGAGCATAGTCTAATCTTCCTCCTCTGAGGTGAGTTGGCTGTTCATCACCCAGGACTCTAAGGTTTTCACTTCCCCTGACAAAGAGTGACAGTTTCCGTCCATTGACATTGGGCTGATGACAGTTGGCACCAAAGTGTGGGTGTCTGGCATTCAGGTCACCGACCAGCAGGGTAGGTTCTTCATTAACAAATTCAGGCAGTGTGTCAAGGTCAAGTTTACTCTGTGGCACATATAGGTTGATTATATGTAAGGCATTATTGTTTAAGTGGGTTACTCCCAGTGACTCAAACTCATCCCCCATGTGCAGTTCATTGATAATCTGTGCGGGAATGTTGTTATTTACAAAAGTGATGAGACCCCGCTTTCTTTCCCCAGAGGGCAGGGAGAACTTGCGATAACCGCTGAACCTTGGGTTGAAGTCATCACCTACCATCGTCTCCTGTAGCACTATGACGTCAGTTTGGTGTTCACGAGCGTATTGTATGATGTCATTAATTCTATTGCGAACTCCATTACAGTTCCATTGCAGTATAGTGAGATGTTGTTCATTGTGATTATCCATTTTGAGGTTTGTCATCAGCTGCACGTGTGCAATTATTATGTTCACATGTGTCATCGTGTATTCCATGGTGTTTGGTGTTACTGTGTGTACTGGCGTCACTGTGTGCACTGGTGTTACTGTGTGCACTGGCGTACTGTGAGTACTGGCGTCACTGTGTACACTGGCGCTACTGTGTGCGCTGATGTGCTGGTGTCCTGGCTGTGTCTGCTGACGTACCTCGGCAGTATGTGTTGCATCATCTTGCACCAGGCTCTGGCTTGCAGGACCTCCACTTGATGGACTCTGCCGTTGCAGGATTTGGAGGATTTGTTCCTGAGTCTTCTTAATCTGGCAGAGGGCTTTCTCAAGTTCCGTCTGCTTTTGCAATATTTGGTGGACAACTGGATGAGATCTTATCATGCGGTCTAATATTGCTGTAACACAGACCTGAGTGACGACCTCCTGGGGGTCAGGAGTGCCTGGAGGGGGAGGCAGATGGGAGACAGTGGAGGGGTCTGATTCATTGGTATGGGTTTGGAGGTTAGGTGGTGGAGGTGTGACACCGCGGGTAGAGATTGAGGTGTGGGTAGGTGGGAGACCTGGAGGGGGGGAAAGAGGCGGGAAGGCCTCAGGGATGGGGGAGCGGTGGTGGCTGGCTACACCGCCCCCGCCCCACGCCTGATTCCCCCCACCCCCCCCTGGGTTCCCCTATTCGCTGAGTGAACACTACCCCAGACTGTTGTCGGTCTACTGTGAGCTGGGCGCTGGGCTGGTCCCTGAACTGTACCCTGGGCTGATCCCTGAGCTGGGTTGGGGGTAGTGAGTGGGGTAGAGGTAGATGGTTTGTGAGAGAAATGGGGTCTGATGGGGCTTGTGCGGGTGGTGGTGGGTCACTCCACCACTACCCCAGGCTGGTGTCTGCCTACTGGAGGCTGTACCCTGACTTGCTGTGGTACTGCTCACGGAGCCATTCCTGCCCCTGTTCACTGGTCCACCTGCTGTCTGCGTCGGCGTCCTTCTCAAGCCCTGCCAGCCAGGCCTCTTGCTGCAATACCTGTTCCAGGCATGATGGGACTGCTTGCAGTTGACACATCTAGGTATTACCCCCGCCACCCCCACCCGTTTAAGCTTGGCCAGACACTGCTTGGTGTCGTGNAATACAAGGTATAGCCACAAGTATACCTATTCGTAACGTGTAAAAGATCTGGAAATTATGACATTTAGTGAACATAACCGAGCAAATATAGCGTCAGCCAGGAAATGATTGGATTGATTATGAAAGCGTTTATTTCAGGGATCCGACCACAATGCTAATGCTGTTTAAATTACTCGTGCTGTCCCGTATTGAGTACTGCTCACTACTGCCTTCCACTTTCAGAATAGAGATTTCTGAAGTAGGACGCTAAGCCCCGGAAACACTTCAAGGGAATTTCAAGGTAGAGGAAATACAGAAAGTAGAGGAAATAAAGTCTTAAATAAGCATTTAGGTACGTTCTTGCAAGAAGTGCTGGACCAACCGGGCTGTGGTGGATATGTGGGCCTGCGGGCCGCTCCAAGCAACAGCCTGTTGGACCAAGCTCTCACAAGTCAACCCTAGTCGCAGGCCAGGCTCAGGGAGTAGAGCTCTCTGAAACGGAAGGTGTGGAGGTGTATTGACGTGAGGTGTGTAGTTGTGGCGGGGTGTTGACGTGAGGTGTGTAGTTGTGGAGGGTGTGTTGACGTGAGGTGTGTAGTTGTGGCGGGTGTGTTGACGTGAGGTGTGTAGTTGTGGCGGGTGTGTTGACGTGAGGTGTGTAGTTGTGGAGGGTGTGTTGACGTGAGGTGTGTAGTTGTGGCGGGTGTGTTGACGTGAGGTGTGTAGTTGTGGCGGGTGTGTTGACGTGAGGTGTGTAGTTGTGGCGGGTGTGTTGACGTGAGGTGTGTAGTTGTGGCGGGTGTGTTGACGTGAGGTGTGTAGTTGTGGCGGGTGTGTTGACGTGGTGTGTGTAGCTGTGGCGGGTGTGTTGACGTGAGGTGTGTTGTTGTGGCGGGTGTGTTGACGTGAGGTGTGTAGTTGTGGAGGTGGCGCCAATAACGCCACATCGCCCTCGGGTGTTGGCGTGGCTGCTCTTGCTGCACCTTCAGTAGCACCAGCCCCTCCCTCACTAGCACCATAAATTTAGCAGCAGGAGCAGCATGCACTAGCACCATCGAGCAGGGCGTTGATTGGCTGGTGTTATCAGGGGCGTGTCGGGGGTGATGGATGGATGCATGCGAGAGAGAGAGAGGGATATGTGCACGGAGGTGGGGGTTGGGGGGGTGAGATGCGCGAGGAAAGGGGGGGTTGAGAGATTGATGCACAAGATGGGATGTCACCTTCTACCACAAAGGTGAGATCCTATCTCTTGCCAAGACTTGTTGTAGCCAACTCTTTAATACGTAGGTGGTTGATTGGTTGGTAATTTAAATATTTGTGGTACTCCTCATATTTGACGTGACTTCACCTTCCTTCACCAGTCACATTTGGTCTGGGCTTGCCTTCCAGTCTAGGGCTGGACGTTAGAGCGACGGCCTCGTTTCACGCAGGTCGGCGTTCAATCCCCGTCCGTCGTAGTGGTTGGGTACCATATTCCTTCCAGTCCCATCCCAAATCCTTGTGCTGGCTTGGCGCTTTCTCCTGATAGCTCATTACCTTCCTCCCACAGCCTCCATCCCACCTCGATTGCTTAGTGTATGTATATCCACAATGACATCGTTCTTATTGTTGCACCCAAGAAATCTGTAAATCATCTAATCAGGTCACATTCTTTTGAGAGCTTGACATTCTGGATCTGGAAATGTCTTAGTGCATCTAGATTACTATTACTAATTGTTTTTATAGTATTACTTGTTGTTATCCAGGTACAATGCTATCCAGGTGTTTATCGCTATCCTCTGGGTACCACAGGAACAGAGGAATGATTGTAGATGGGGGTACCAGTTTTCCCGTTTTCAGTAAATGGAAACCCGTTTTCATTGTCCCGGCTGGTTAAAGTCACTGAAAATGGAGTCTTATTCCATTCCATTTTACAACTAAGGCTGCATCCTCTATAGTGATTGTTGTTGCACTCTCTACAATATTTTCCATTGGGCATGCAGTTCCTTTGCAAAGAGTTCAATATCCAACCCATCCCCTGACCTAACAATATATAGCATTTTTGCGGAATCGGCCAATCTGTTAGAAAGGGCGAAGTAATAAACAATTCAAAGTAATATTGCCGTTTTCTATGAATCTGCCTGAATGGGTTCGCAGGTTTTTAGTTAGGTAAAGCAGTTGCATTTTTTTTATAGAGTGGCGGATGAGGAGACTATCTGGAATATATCTGCATTTTTATTTTCTCAACTTGTCCTTTATTTAGCACAATTTTGTTTTAATATGAAAGTGGGCTCCCACGCACAACTCCCTCAGCTCCCACGCACAACTCCCTCAGCTCCCACGCACAACTCCCTCAGCTCCCACGCACAACTCCCTTGGCTCCCACGTAAAAAAAAGGTTGATTGACAGTTAAGAGGCGGGCCGAAAGAGCCCAGAGCTCAACCCCCGCAAGCACAACTAGGTGAATACACCTCCCTCACCCAACTCCTCATATTCGCCGAGCTGAGGCGGATATGAGGTCTACGAAGCTCATATCCGCCACATATCCGGGTCTGCTTGATGAGGTTCTGGGAGTTCTTCTACTCACCATCTATGGTGTACGGACAGGTCCAAACAACGGGCGGAGCTAGGGGGGGGTGGGGGGGAGGCAGAATAACTCCCTAGAGACCACTCCGGCCGTATGCACACGCGCGCACCTCATTAGGTTATTAAGGCGTGAAGTTGAGCATTGTTTTAACTCGTGTGTTTTGTGTCAACAGGGGTCATCGGAGCATCATGAGACAGATGGACCAGATGATGGCGTCGGTGATCCGCGACCCCTTCGAGGACGATCCCTTCTTCGGGTCTGGCGGTGGTGCTGGCGGGGGCGGCGGCTGTGTGGGCCTCCTTGCCGGGTTTCCCGCCCTCACAGCCGGTCCCGCCGCCCTCACAGCCGGTCCCGCCGCCCTCACTGCCGGGCCCGCCGCCACCAATGCCCTGAGTGCCAACGTCCTCAACGCCAACGCCCTGGTGGCTGCGGCGGCGGCGGCCTCTGGCAGGTCCCAACGGCCCAGAAGCCAGCACCCATTCTCTGCTCTGGGCATTCCCTTTGTGGCTGATATGGTATCCTCAATCGTGAGTGTTTGGCTTCATACCTTTTGTGTTTACCTTTTGTTTACGTTTTCTTTTCCTTTGCTGTGTATGTAATTTTGTTTAAAACAATGATTTATCAGCTTAGTGATTTTTTGTTACACTTAAGTACTAAATAGTCATTCTGCATTAGCGCTTTCTGCTGATGATTACCTTGCTACACACACTCCCAACTAATTAGCATGGATCGTAGAGCGACGGTTTCGGGTCTTGCAGGTCGGCGTTCAATTCCCGACTGTCAAAGTGGTTGGCTACCATTTCTTTCCTCCGCCCTATCCTCAGCTCCTAGTCTTCATAACCCCTTCCAATTACTATATAGTCGTCATGGCTTAGTGCCTTCGCTTGATACTTACCTTGCTACACAATCAACCCCTTAAGGATAGAAGAAACAGTGGAGGGGGGGGGGTGATCGCAAGATACTGAGGAGAATAGGGGAATACTGAAGGTGGATAAGGACAATTTCTTAAAATTATAAGAAAGTTGGACAAGTGGTGGCAAGTCGGTGTGACTATATCCCTTGGAAGGAATATGAGGACAAAGAGCTGGGATAGAACGGAGGAAAGGAATGGTCCCCAACCGACTGGACTATCGTGGATCGTCCGCCGACCTGCAAGAAGCGAGACCGTCACTACAGGTGGAAACTCAAATGAACTGAAGGAATGTAGAATGGGGAGTACTTCGCTAGCTTGGTTGGCTGGCCGACTGGCTGTACCTGTCGCCGTTTAAGATTGTTTAAGATGCGCTACTTGGAACATAAAGTTCCAAGTAGCACGGGCTATGGTGAGCTCGTAGTGGACTTACCTGGCACAGGAGTGGGGCTGTAACTGTGTGTACCTGTCAATGATGTTCCTCTTTATCTGTACCTCACCGTTCAAGTAGCATAACCACCCGTCACCAAGAAATGTAAATGAGATTCCTGCTCTTATCAAAAAGCTGTCACACTTGAAACAATTGCTTCTTCTATCAAAAACTTAAGATCTCGCGAGCACCGTGTCTACACCGATGGCCGAGTCCAATCGTCAACAGGACGGACTGCAGCAACATGTAGGTTTTATAGAAAGAATACTTGCACACAGACCATCAGAGTCAGGTCAAACAACTAGCTGGACTCTACACAAACAGAACTAGCTGCACCCCCCTTCATCTACCTTACCATGAGGTTACCTTGAGGTGCTTCCGGGGCTCAGCGTCCCCGCGGCCCGGTCGTCGACCAGGCCTCCTGGTTGCTGGACTGATCAGTCTAGGATTGGACTGATCTAGTCTAGGATTGCTTCACAAATGCAGATGTACCTACCTAAATGTGTTAATACAGATTTAATGATTTCTTAACTCGAATGAGGATCCCAAATAAATCGGCGTGAAGTACCAGTCTTGTAGTATTGGTTGCCTTTGGAGGTAGCCTGCACACTACCATCACTATTCATCATGCCGACACATCATCATCATCACTGTAATAAGCTTCACTAAAGAGGCTTATATCTTGGGCTATATCTAATATGCAAGTGGGTTTTATTCAGCATTTGTATAGTAGATAAATGAACAAAAGCAATTTACTCCGAAGTTCCGAGTGTCTTGTCTTGCTTTCCTTCCCTTCCTGTCTTGCTCCCCTTCCCTTCCTGTCTTGCTCTCCTTCCCTTCCTGTCTTGCTCCCCTTCCCTTCCTGTCTTGCTCTCCTTCCCTTCCTGTCTTGCTCTCCTCTCCCTTCCTGTCTTGCTCCCCTTCCCTTCCTGTCTTGCTCCCCTTCCCTTCCTGTCTTGCTCCCTTCCCTTCCTGTGTTGCTCTCCTTCCCTTCCTGTCTTGCTCCCCTTCCCTTCCTGTCTTGCTCCCCTTCCCTTCCTGTCTTGCTCCCCTTCCCTTCCTGTCTTGCTCTCCTTCCCTTCCTGTCTTGCTCCCCTTCCCTTCCTGTCTTGCTCCCCTTCCCTTCCTGTCTTGCTCTCCTTCCCTTCCTGTCTTGCTCCCTTCCCTTCCTGTCTTGCTCCCCTTCCCTTTCTGTCTTGCTCTCCCTTCCCTTCCTGTCTTGCCTCTGCCCTCCCTTCCTGTCTTGCCTCTGCCCTCCCTTCCTGTCTTGCCTCTCCCCTCCCTTCCTGTCTTGCCTCTCCCCTCCCTTCCTGTCTTGCCTCTGCCCTCCCTTCCTGTCTTGCCTCTCCCCTCCCTTCCTGTCTTGCCTCTCCCCTCCCTTCCTGTCTTGCCTCTACCCTCCCTTCCTGTCTTGCCTCTCCCCTCCCTTCCTGTCTTGCCTCTCCCCTCCCTTCCTGTCTTGCCTCTGCCCTCCCTTCCTGTCTTGCCTCTGCCCTCCCTGAGCCCTGGTCCTTGACGTGACTGCACCTTCCTCCACCACTCACATCTGGTCTCCATCTCCTGGCGTCGACACTCCAGCAGGGCTGTCCATCACGTATCCGCCTTGTTAGGCTCTAATAGTTCCTGGAAGGTCTGAAAATAGCCCGCTCGCGCTCTCTCCAACCACGCCCAGGGTGTGTACTTTTGTAAGTGTACGTACATGTATCTAATGTATGTGTGCGGGTACGCAGACGCGCACAAGCGCCGAAAGAGCCAGAGCTCAACCCCCGCAAGCACAACTAGGTGAATACTAGGTGAATACATAGACACACTTTGATTGTTGTGTACGTAGGAAACTCTGCTTAGCAGGTAGTACTCATCTTATCAGTACTTACCTATTGATGGGGCAGTGGGAGGTCTAGCTTTTATGTCCCTCCTACTGTAGCCTATTTGTACCTGTTGCCTTTATAATTAAAGTACTGTATCCTGACGTTCAGATTCTTTGTCAAATCTGGCCTTCATTTTAAGGTAGGTGTACAAGTAGGTAGGTTGTGGGTAGGTAACAGGAGGAAGGTAAGGAAGGAAGTGGGTAAGTGGAATAAAAGTTGAGGGGAGGAAGGAGGGGGGGGGGTAGAAAACTCCCTCCACCCATGTTGTTTACAAGTGTCTAGCCAGGGTTGCAAGGAAGAGCATCTGTAACACAAACACGAGGAGTGATGCTTGTAAACACGACAGGGAGGAGTGCCAGGCACGAGTGCCACTTGCTGGAAACTTTCCCTGGGGAAACTTTCCTCAGGGAAACTGTAAACATAACCTAAACATTGTTTAAGTTTCCCTAGCGCATACTTAGCTTCTGCTTAAAGGGGCATGGGCGTTACCGCTTCCAAATTCAATTTTTCAACATTCAAATTTGTATTCAAACGAATGTGTGTGTACAAGCCGGTCGGCCGGGCGGACAGCACCCTGGACTTGTGATCCTGTGGTCCCGGGTTCGATCCCGGACGCCGGCGAGAAACAATGGGCAGAGTTTTTCACCCTATGCCCCTGTTACCTAGCAGTAAAATAGGTACCTGGGTGTCAGTCAGCTGTCACGGGTAGCTTCCTGGGGTGGTAGAGGACCGGGCCGCGTGGACACTAAAAGCCCCGAAATCATCTCAAGATAACCATCTCAAGATAACAAAGAACATAAGAGCAATTGTGAGGACAGGAGATACACATACTAATGAAGCCACTATTACGCAAAGCGTTTCGGGCAAAGCTTATTTGGATTTTTTTTTTTATTTAAAGATATGAGAGGGTAAGCGCTTCATACTAAGAGAAGTGAGCTAACAAAGTTGAGAAAGTTTAAGAAAAATAAGATAAATACAATAAAAAAGGTGATAGTGATGACTGGCATAGACTATTACATTATGGAGTCAGTAGTCGTAGCAACGGTACAGTAGTTTATTTACATTAATAACAATGGAAATACTAAGGAGCAATTTAGAAAAGCAACTGGAGATACTACAGAACATTAGAGTAATATAGTATAGTTTAAGTTTAGGAAATATATTACCTCATATATATTAATTATACCATTATTTGTTTATTTGTTGTTATTATTAACAGAAAATCACACTAACCTGATGTATATCAATGGGAAAATAATATATATATATATATATATATATAATATATACACACACACACACACCTGTCTATAGTGCATATAGACATGAGACAGACACTAGACCTCAGAGGCCCGTTGGATATCATCATCATCATTATCATTATCATCATCATCATCATCATCATCAATGGGAAACCTGTGACACATGCATATGATACTAGACATTTATGGAATTAGGAGCCTTAATGTGTTTACTAGTGTTAGCTCCGATTGCGGACTCGCGTTTTCTTCTACAGAAAACGAGAGAAAATGGTAACCATGTTGAGGTGAACTATTGTGTAGTGTGCATACACCTGTTAGTGTAGATTACATTCGTTATTTAAACATTTTATATTTTAATAAACGCGCGTTTTCTTTCTAAGTTTAACCGGCCGGGATTTACGAAGCATTTACGTATCCATTTATGAAACCTGTATATCTTTCCGGGATAATAGCGGCTAATATTGTAGTCTGTATTTATTATACAGCCTACGAGTTTGGAAATGCTGCCAGAGGTGCTTCGCAGTCAAAGGTTATTGTTATAAACAGCCGCCGGATCTCATAAACTGTTTAATACATGCAAACTAAACAGCCATTATTGGGGGGAGAGATGTACAGGTTTCGTAAGTAGACAAGTGAATGTTGGGTGAAATATGGAGTACGACATGGGTGAAACGGATGCAGCACGTGAAAGATACATTGACAAAGGTAGTCTGGATGGAAATGGATGGAAACCAAGAACACCAGTATTGGTAGTCACCGACCGCTTCATTCATATAAGGCTCGCGGAACTGCCCACTCCGCCCACCTCTTGTGCCAGGTGAGTACGACGGGCTCACCATAGCCTGTGCTACTTGCAACATTTTGTTCCCAGTTGACTGGACGGTAGAGCGACGGTCTCGCTTCATGCAGTTCGGTGTTCGATCCCCGACCGTCCACAAATGGTTGGTCACCATTCCTTTCGCCCGTCTCATCCCAAATCCTTATCCTGACCCCTTCCCAGGGCTATATAGTCGTAATGGCTTGGCGCTTTCCCCCTGATAGTTCCATTCCATTCCCAGTGGCTGAATCTAAATAATCATCAAACAGCTGACTCCCAGAATGTGCAGGGCGCGTGCTCACTCCACATTCGCTGCTGCACATTAACTGTAGGGAGAGGTTAAAGTCTCTCAGTTCTCGCTCTTTAAAGTCTCTAAAGTTCTCGCTCAATCAACAGATTACAGAACCAACTAGGAACGAAAACACGCTAGACTTGATATTCACAAACAATGATGAACTAATCAGAGACATCACAATCTCAGATACTTCATACTCAGACCATAAGCTCATTGAAGTACGAACTAGCATAAATAACGGTAGTAGATCTAAGAGACCCAACAAGCGAGAAGGAATATTCAATCAATTCAATTTCAACAATAAGAGGATCGACTGGGAAAAAATAAATGTAGACCTTGCAACCATTCAATGGGAGACGGTCTTAAGCGACAAAACTCCCACACAGGGAATAGCTCAACTGACAGCTGAAGCTTACAAGGTCTGCTTGTGGCACGTGCCTATGAGGAGGGGCAGAAAGAGGACCACTCTAGAAAGAGAACGCAGACGACTGTACAGGAGAAGGAAAAAAATAACGGAAATGCTTCGGCAGACACAACTATCACAAGCAAGGAAAATAAGCCTAAGCAGGGAGATCGAAGAAATAGAACAAACGTTGAAGCGATCATATGAGTCTGAGGAAATGGAATTGGAACAGAGAGCTATACAAGAGATAAGGAAAAATCCTAAATATTTTTTCACATACGCAAAATCAAAATCCAAAACCTCGACCAGTATTGGACCGTTAATTACAAATGAAGGTACGTACACAGAGGACACAAAGAGATTAGTGAAATTCTAAGAAGCCAGTATGAGGCTATGTTTAGCACACCAATAAACAACATGAAAGTTGATGACCCAGACAGCTTCTTTATGAATGACATTCAAGCTGCAGATAATATAACGGATATTACCACAAACTCGGAAGACTTTGAAGAGAAATTGACAATATGCCTATGCACTCAGCTCCTGGGCCTGACTCATGGAATTCAATATTCATAAAGAAATGTAAAGTACCAGTAGCGAGAGCACTCAGCGTAATATGGAGAAAGAGCCTGGATACAGGGGAGATACCAGCAGCACTTAAATCTGCAGATATAGCTCCGTTGCACAAGGGGGGGAGTAAAGCCTTGGCAAAAAATTATAGGCCAGTTGCACTAACATCACACATAATAAAAGTGTTTGAAAGAGTGATTAGGAATCAAATTTCTAGTTTTATGGAAAACAATGAATTGCACAACCAGGACAACATGGATTTAGAGCGGGAAGATCCTGTCTGTCACAGTTACTCAACCACTATGACAAAATCACAGAAGCCCTAGAAGAAAAGCAAAATGCAGATGTTGTATACACAGACTTTGCAAAGGCGTTCGACAAATGTGACCATGGGGTGATAGCTCACAAAATGAGGTCAATGGGAATAACTGGAAAAGTAGGACGCTGGATACTCAATTTCCTGTCGAACAGAACACAAAGAGTAACAGTCAATCAGATAAAATCGAGTCCAAGCGATGTTAAAAGCTCTGTACCTCAAGGTACAGTCCTTGCACCGCTACTGTTCCTTATTCTCATATCTGATATAGACAAAAATACACGTCACAGCTTCGTGTCGTCCTTTGCAGATGACACAAAAATCAGCATGAAAATTACCTCTGCTGAAGACATTGAAAAACTACAAGCAGATGTCAACAAAGTTTTCGATTGGGCAGCAGAAAATAACATGATGTTTAACAGTGATAAATTTCAGGTACTCAGGTACGGCAAAAATGAGGATCTGAAACATAATACAGGGTACAAAACACAATCAAATCTTCCCATAGTAGAAAAACAGCATGTCAAGGATTTGGGAATAATGATGTCCGACGATCTAACGTTTAGGGAGCATAACCAAGCAAATATTGCGTCAGCCAGAAAAATGATCGGATGGATTACGAGAACTTTCAAATCCAGGGATCCCATCACAATGGTTGTACTCTTCAAGTCACTTGTGTTGTCCCGTCTCGAGTACTGCTCAGTACTCACTTCCCCTTCAGAGCAGGAGAGATTGCTGAAATAGAGGGAATACAGAGAACATATACGGCACGCATAGACGAGATAAAGCACCTAAATTATTGGGATCGTCTCAAAGCTCTCCAAATGTACTCTCTAGAAAGGAGACGAGAGAGATACCAAATAATATACACATGGAAAATACTGGAGGGCCAGGTCCCAAATCTGCACAGTAAAATAACAACGTACTGGAGTGAACGATATGGAAGAAAATGCAAGATTGATCCAGTGAAGAGCAGAGGTGCCATAGGCACAATCAGAGAGCACTGTATAAACATCAGAGGTCCGCGGTTGTTCAACATCCTCCCAGCGACTATAAGAAATATTGCCGGAACAACCGTGGACATTTTCAAGAGAAAACTGGACAGTTTTCTAAGAAGTTCCGGACCAGCCGGGCTGTGGTGGGTATGTGGGCCTGCGGGCCGCTCCAAGCAACAGCCTGGTGGACCAAGCTCTCACAAGTCGAGCCGGGCCTCGGGCCGGGCTTGGGGAGTAGAAGAACTCCCAGAACCCCATCAACCAGGTATCAACCAGGTATCTCAAGAGTGTATGCCTGCTCCATGGAAAGCAGACGAGGAAGATGTACCATATGCTACAGCTGAGGAATCCTAGGCTTGCTTTTTTACAAGTTTGTGCACTGAAATAGTTTCCTAAGAGTGTAGGAGCACGGTAGGATGTCCAGAATGGCCCCCATTTGAGAAGTAGGAGCGCAATAAGTAAACTTAAAAATAAGTATAAACATTATGGGGACAAACGGGTTCTCAACATTCAGTGTTTTCCTGATCAGTCGGGCAGTGATGTTAATGAACAAATCATACAAATAGTATATTGTGTAGTGATGTTAATGTTGGACTCTGCGCTGCCCAGCACCAACAGTGGCTGAAAAAGCCGTCAACCATGTGGCCTTACCTTACCTTGCGGTTACCTTGCCATGATTTCGGGGCTCAACGTCCCCGCGGTCCGGTCCTCGACCAGGCCTCCTGGTTGCTGGACTGGTCAACCAGGCTGTTGAACGCGGCTGCTCGCAGCCTGACGTATGAATCACAGCCTGTTTGATCAGGTATCTTTTACAGGTGTTTATCAAGCTAGGTCTGGTTAGTGAAAACGCTGATTTGATCAATGTGAGGGTAGTAAGCAAGTAGAATGCTCTTATAAGGGGGACAGGAGCATACCATTTGGAGGGGCTCCAAATATGGATTGAGCTTTTTTTTTCTTTCTTTCAGGGATATTCCTACGCGGGCCCCAAGCCTCTGGCTGGCCCACTAAGTGTTGCTTGTTTGTTTTACTTAAGTAAGCAGAGTATGAGTTTATGACTCGTATGTTCGCTTCAGTAACATTATGCCTACTGTTTTTAACAACTACTTCTGTTGAATTTTAGTTGAAATCCTACTTGGTTTGTAACTGTGCACTGTGTTAGATAATGTTCCAGTGGTCTGTTGTGGCTGTAACATTTTAAATGGCTGTCGGGCATTTCTCCACAGAGCCCATTTCTCCTATCATCATCTGGAACCTGTAAGACTAATTTCTTATGCACATGGGGTATCCAAGCCTGATGCGATGTAAGTATACTTCTGAGATGTTCTCCTGCTCCCTTTCATCAAACTAAGTGGTTCGTAGTTGGTTGCATTCTTGTACCAACCCGCAGATCCTGAAGTTGCAGTGTTGTGGTCACTGTTCATCTTCTGCATTGCTTTATTTCTAATTACTTGCTTAATCTGTGATATGTAAATGTCTTCGTCTGCAACTTCGCATTGCAGCTTCGTCTGCAATGTCATTCCATTATTGAGGTGTGGATTTGACAGTGTGCCAGGGACACGAGGAAAGGAAGGGTAGAAATAGCCTAAGCTACTCTATCCCTTTGAGATGTATTTTTTTCTTGTCTCGGTAAACATACTTGAACTTGATCACATCAAAAGATGGTTAAAAAAATAGCGGGACCCAGGAGCTGGGTCCCGCCAGCTGGGTTGAGCACCAAGGGGGCATATCACTGCAAGTAGTTGTGAAAGCCGCCTCTATCAACAGTTTGAGGCGTGACGAGATTTTAAGGAATTCGACTGAAAGATTGACGAGATTCGACAAGGAATTCGACTGGCAGAATAGGGAAATTATTACTCAACAGGTACAAGAAGGGGTAGTTAAGCTGGGTATTAAGAGTTATAGCTCACTTAAGTGATGGGAGGGGGTGGGGCTGAGTGATGGGAGGAGGGCGAGTGATCTGGAAGTTGGTGTGTATGTGGCCATGAGTTGACGGGTTGACAGGTGCAGGGTTTTTGTGTTGTTCCCTGGTTGGTCTTGGTGAGTGAGCTCGCTGGCTGGCTGGCCTCTCTTGTTTACTGTTCACTCGCGTCCTTCTGCGCTCTCCTTGTTGCTCTTTCGTCTCTTGTTATTGTTTACCTCATTGACAAACAATGCTCGTTCCCTCATGTTCGTAATTTTTGTTCATAACCTTGATCATTCTCTGGTTCAAAACATTCGCTTCCTCTGGAAAATATAGAGGGGCTGGTCCCAAACCTGCACACAGAAATACATCACATGAGACCAGAAGGCATGGCAGGATGTGCAGAATACCCCCGTTGAAAAGCAGAGGTGCAACAGGTACTCTGAGAGAGAAACTCTATCAACATCAGAGGCCCGAGACTGTTCAACACGCTTCCGCTACACATAAGGGACATAACTGGCAAACCCCTCAGTGTTCAAGAGAGAACTGGATAAGCACTCCAAAGGATACCTGATCAACCAGGCTGTGACTCATACGTCAGGCTGCGAGCAGCCGCGTCCCACAGCCTGGTTGGCCAGTCCAGCAACTAGGAGGCCTGATCGGAGAGCGGGCCACGGGGCAGTAGATCCCGGAACGTCCACCCGTCTAAACCCTCCCTCACCTGTCTCTCCCCCTCTCCCTCCACCTGTCTGTCCCCCTCTCCCTCCACCTGTCTCTTCCCCCCCTCTCCCTCCACCCCCTCTTCCACCCCTCCTCTTCCCACCCCCTCCCTCTTCCCCCCCCCCTCCCTCTTCCCCTAATCATCTCCTCCACTCCCCATCAATCCCCCATCCAGCACCCTAGAAAAAACCATTCCTCCAGAAGCAACCGCACCAGAAGGACTATCACATTGT
>WNGS01028583.1:7464539-7503705 GCA_020271785.1 Procambarus virginalis | reverse complement strand
GGTCTCAAGATTCTCCCACTGCTGACTTGAATGGATCATTGCAGTGCAAAGTGCACCTGAACTCTCCGTGCACAAAGCTTATCTCTTAACCCTGGATATGACCTGGCATGATGGGTTCTCCAGAATGCCCACTTAACCAGGAACACTTTCATAATACGGAGGCCGCCCTATGTCCAGGCAGAAGTAGCATACAGCGGAACGTTAAGCATAAACGTTGACACCCAGGGCTACAACTGTAGTACATTGCCGGTGCGGCAGACGTGAGAGAACGGGGAGACGACCAGCGACCGTCTGACCTCTGGGGTACACCAGCTCGAGGGAGAATAACAGCTATGACGGTGTTCGTGCGTTACCTCCTCTACTGATCATCGAACTTCAATATGATTGGTTCCGCTCCATTGCTGCATGCTATTGGTCAATTGTAACTGTGTGTGTGCCACGAGAATCGACCCGGCAGCCCTTGTAGAGTCATTTACGTGGAGGGAGCCCATTACACAGTAGGGACGATAGTCCTGTTCTGTCTACCGGCCACAACTAGACTGAAACCACCGTCATATCCCACCGTCAAGTCAACTCAGCTTCTTTCGCAATATACCACACTCGCCCAGAATCACGAGTGTGAGTATATCGTTCAAAGCCTAAGTTGACAAATCTCCAGAGCGAAAAACAGACTGTGTATCAGGTAACGCTCTGGTGACAAATTGAGATCCTATTGTGAGTGACCTAGAGTGAACTACGGGCAGTGCCGCCACCTAAGTCAACTGTGTGTGACTTTACCTCAGTGTACCTGTACCACAGGTACAGATGTAGTGCATCGGTACATCATAACCTGCAGCCTTGCCGCCGCCTTACACTGTACCACATGACCGTCACCACCCTTACTACACCGCCAGTGCCAAGCAGTGTAGTGCGTGTGTCTCTAGCATACAGACACCCTACTGCGAGTACCCTCCGTGCCTACGAGCGAAACCAGCTGTACAGGGCCACCCCATGACGAGTTCTTGCATAAATGTGTAGTGAGTGAACGGTCAAAATGCGTACCTTATCTCGTAAGATACGCAAGATCTTGTCATTGATTTTATGTGTGTGCAGTTTGATCTGAGCGGTATCAACCATAGTTCTCAACCTACATCATTACCTGTCACAGGTTATAGGTCGAATCGATGGTGACATGCGTGGTTATCTGTGTGGTATCACTGCACACTTCACTCGTCTGTGAATGTGAGCTTCACATACACAACACACATCTTAGTTATATGTGTGTCGATTATATTGTAGATGTTATTGCCTGTCCCATTGTACAGTGCCATTGTGTTTATTGCATATCATCCATTACCGAGTAAGTCCTGGATCTTCTATAGTTGGAATTACCTTTGCATACCGGTAGGGTTAGGTTGTCGTGTTAATGATTGGCTTCAACTGTGTTAAGTTAGGTGTTTCTCCACGAGCGGATACGAGTCGATTGCCAGACGTCAAGTCTCGCTAATGCAACCATAGCCTTTCTAACGCCATCTTAAAGTAAATCAAACACCTTTGTATTAGTGGTTAAGTTAAGTAAATAAACTACTGCTAAGTTTATGCGGTGTTTCCCTTGGACCACTTCTGAATACTACCCACAAATTACTCAAGCCTTCACTCTAGGTGGGTCTTGCAACACCGAGTTGCCTATTTATCACTAAACTATAAATGTGATGAGGACCCTAGTGAGTCCCTTAAAGGTTATAATCATTGAGGAGATTCCACACGACCAACGTGGAGCAGGACAGGTGAGGGTAGTCTGGAGAAGAGACCCTCAAGGACTCTAACTCGACACTGCTCCCAGGCCCTGTACGGTTGCTCCTCCGTATTTCTATTCTGCTAATGTCCGACAGTTTCGTGAAGCGTGCTGCCACATGTACATTGGCGACGTACCATTGCATTGTGAAAGCAAAAAGAAAACCCCCCCAATGTGTATACAACATTAAAAATTGTGTACTACTAGCGTCAAACTTGTTATTTGCTTAGCTAAACAACTAGAGGGTTCAGTTCCTGAACCGATTGTGCCCACTGTAAACCTATTACAATCACCGCCCACGGGATGGGTATGGGGGTGCATAGTAAAGAAAGATGTCCCAGCCTCATTTGCAATGCCGTCATCTCCCCGGCCATTCCCCCAAAAGTATACTATTGATACGGATCAAGAACTTCTACACGTCCCTTGTGGCTTAATCCACACTGCCCGCCAACTGCCTTCACTCTCACAAGACATTCACACTACCACCACCTTGTTGTTCCATAATCCCCCGTCCGTCTTTCCCACCCCCCCCCACTACCTACCCCCTTCTCTCCCTTCCCCTTCTACCCATCATCCTACACCAACTCGCCCACCCCGTTGCAGCCCATACTGTTCCCAGAGCCCCCTATCACACTGCACCTCTGGTATAGGATGACATCACTGCACCATACCTTCTATATAGGCCTATGAAACCGCTCCTGAAACCTGTTATGGCTGACAGCGTCACCAGACATGGAGGCAAGAGGAGCAACAAGACAAGTGCAGCAGGATGATCATCAATTGCTGACTGGGGGAGGGTAGGGGTGTGGGGGGGGTAATCGACCGCTATACGGAGGTAAAATTACACTTTATTAATTCTTTGAGATGGGAACTGAAATGCTTTCGTGACGCCGTGGGTCATGGTATCGGCTAATAGTGTGCGAGTCCCGTGGGGCTGACCAGGGCCAGCAGCACTGTGGAACGGTGCTGACCAAGGCCAGCAACTGGAAGCCTGCCAGCCAGCCATGTGGAGTGCTGCAGGGCCAGCAGCACTGTGGGAACGTACCAGGGCCAGCAGACTGTGAACGGTGCTGACCAGGGCCAGCAGCACTGTGGAACGGTGCTGACCAGGGCCAGAGACTGTGGAACGGTGTGAAGGTGCTGACCAGAACCAAAGTGGGTGATGCGCCCATGCCCTGCAACCTTTAAGCCCATGTTCCACACACAAGTGGGCGAGCGGTGGGCCACGCAGGCAACCAGGTGTCCGGCTCTAATACCACGACATGTGCTCACCATCAACACTGGTTCTGGAGCTCCTCTCCATAATGTTGCAGGTACTTGTTGTGCGCTTCCTTGCCTCCTCCCCCGGCCAGCCCGGCACCCCCCCCCAGCCCACACCCCCGCCAGCCCTCACCCCCCGCCAGCCCTCACCCCCCGCCAGTCACCCCCGCTCACTCCCCGCCAGCCCTCACCCCCCGCCAGGCCCTCACCCCCGCCCAGCCCTCACCCCCCGCCAGCCCTCACCCCTCGCCAGCCCCTCACCCCCATCACAATCATCACAGCTCACGGGACATCTACCAATACGGTTCCTTAATAAATTTTAAATTATCGCAACGGAAATGTATATGGAGGTAAGCATGGAAGGGAAAGAAGAGAAGGGAGGGAAGGTAGGGAAGACAGGAAGAGACGGTGGGAAGGAGAGTGGGAAGCAAGACAGCCCATAAGGTTGATACCTGCTTGATGGGGTTCCGGGAATTGTTCTACTCCCCAAGTCCGGGCTGAGGCCAGGCTGACTGAGAATTTGGTCAACTGGGCTGTTGCTTGCAGCAGTTCGCAGGCCCACATACCCACCACAGACAGCCGGTTGGTCCGGCACTCCGAGAAAATGATTAGTTTTCTCTTGAATATGTCCACGGTTGTTTCGGTAATATTTCTTAATTAATAGTCGCTGGGAGGATGTTGAACAACCGTGGACCTCTGATGTTTATACAGTGCTCTCTGATTGTGCCTATGGCACCCCTGCTCTTCACTGGTTCTATTCTGCATTTTGTTCCATATCGTTCACTCCAGTACATTCTTATTTTACTGTGTAGATTCGGTACTTGGCCTCCAGTATTTTCCACGTGTATATTATTTGATATCTCTCTCGTCTCCTTTCTAGTGAGTACATTTGGAGAGCTTTGAGACGATCCCAATGCCCACCGCGGAGTACCCAACACTGCCCACCACGCAGTACCCAACACTGCCCAACACGCAGCACTCGCTAATACACCAATACTTGTACACAGAGCACGCGCACTACGGGCAAGAGCAACACCAAACACCGCCCTACTAACACCACCGCCGGAGAGTGAGTGTAGGAGTAAGCAGGGAGAAAGGGGGCAGCTAGAGGAGGGGGCGCGTAAGGGGGGGGGCGCGTAAGGGGGTGGGCGGGAGTTAGGGGGAGGGGGAGAGTAAGGGAGGGCAGGGTGAGGGGGTTAGGTAGGTCCCCCCCCCCGACACCCAAATCCGACTGCATCCTTTATTGTGGCAAGTTGTTTTCTATCTCACCGAGACAGAGGAGGGGATAGAGGGTTCATCCTTTGTTCCATTGGTTCTTGTTGCATTTGCTGGTAGAGAGTTGAAGGGGCTCTGTGTTCATGATACTCACGTAGTTGTGCTTGCGGGGGTTGAGCTCTGGCTCTTTAGTCCCGCCTCTCAACTGGTGGTCTGTGGCTAGTGGTCTGTTATGGCTGTTATAATACCCTGACTTTTCATTGGGGATATTCTACACTTCCTACCATCTCACTCAAGTATGTTATTTTGTAGTGCGAGGTTGGAACTTAGCCTAATACTTTCCAGGTGTGTGTTATAGTGTATCTGTTTCCGATCTCAGGCGTGCTATTTGAGTGCTTTAAGACGTTTTGTAGTTTAAATTGTTAACCGATTCCATACGAACAATAATAAGGTCATTTATACATGACCTGGCATTTATACTGGACTATTTCGCCTGCCTTGCAGATGGATGTAAGCACAGTACAGTGTTCCATAAGAGAGGAGCACTTTATCATTGGCCTGACATCCCTTGTGTTAAGGCTCTCATATTTCTCATTGTCTTGGTTGAAACTGATTATTTATGCTGTCTTAAATAGACAAGGTTATCCTGCCATTGGTTTTCCCTAGATCTTAGGCTTAATCTCTCCCTTCTATGAAGGGATCTGAGAGTTTTGTATATTGTACTAGTTCTTAAGGCTGCTATATTGTTTTCGAATGCCTAGCGAACTTCGTACTGTAATTAAACTTTGTCACCGATGAACTTTTTTTTTCGTTGCCCTTTGTAAGACTGCGTTGATATCCGACTATAATCTGTACGTCTTGCATAGAAGTAATGTTCATACTGATTTTGATCTCGTTAGCCGGAGGTTGACGTGTAAGGATGAGAAACGGTGGAAGGACCGTTGTTTGGTAAGGGCGAGCTCCCCTCTGGTAAGGGCGAGCTCCCCTCTGGTAAGGGCGAGCTCCCCTCTGGTAAGGGCGAGCTTCATACAGTACTCGGTGTGGATTTTATTTGATGTAATTATTGCCTATGTTGTCTTAATCTTCCTTCACACGCCCTTCATTCCCTGGCCTCGGACTCCATTAGCGCGCGCGTCTCCCGTCCACATTTCACTCTCCTTCCATATGTCTCTTGAAATGTATATGTTTATCTCTCAGAATGTTCGGTAATACGTTTATTGCTTGTGATGTGTGTCTATGTATGTATTAACACGATGTACTGAATGGGGTGAGAATAGCTTGTTACCTCATCCCTTTGTGTGTATTTTACCTCAATAAACTTATTTCAATGTCCATATGTCTCGAGCAAACACCCACTACTTGACGGCCTTGCTCCTTCTTTCTTGCTGTCTTCTGACCCCTCCAGACCTTCTGATCATCTTGCCATCCTTCTCTTCGTCTTATTACCATCTCCCTCTTCGTCTTATCCTCCTGCTCCTCTCCTTATCCACGATTTACGTAATGGTCTTATCTCTCCCGTAACTCTTTTATCTTTGCAATTTCTCAAGCTTCCTTTTAGCCACGGTGTTGTGTGTGTGTTCCTGCTCAATTATGGCCACCAGCTGGCTGCGAGCTATCCTCGTGGACAGTGGGGTGTATTCCAGGCAGTAGAGAGATGTATATCTTTGCTGCCATTCCCTTTCATTTTTAGTTCGACATCTCTTTTTGAGTGCAAATTTCCACCCTTCCCCTGTCATTTTATTTCCTGTCTTCCCATTCATTTTCCTTTCCTCTTTTACATTCCTATCACTTTTCTTTCCTATAATTTTGTCATCCTTTTCCTTCAGGTCCTGTCTCCCTTCCCTCGTATGCTGTTCTGCGTGTCCACTGTTGCCACCCCTATCTCACCACTACTTCTCCTCTTATCTCTTCACTTCTCCTCTTATCTCTTCACTTCTCCTCTTATCTCTTCACTTCTCCTCTTATCTCTTCACTTCTCCTCCTATCTCTTCACTTCTCCTCCCATCTCTTCACTTCTCCTCCTATCTCTTTCTTTCCCTTTCCATCTTTGTTCGATCACTTTGCAGCCAAGTGACTAAACCACTTAAGACTCTACCCTTGTCCTGAGTTGCTGCGAAGTCCTGCTCCCTCCCCCTCCCTCCCCCTCCCCTCCCCCCGTTACTCTTTCGCCCTCTTTCTCCCCTCTTATCTCACTCTTCCCCACTGTACCCTTCACCCCCTCCCCCCAGTAGGGAGGGTGCGTGTGTAGGGTGAGACTACCGGGGGGGGGAGGGGGTCATTGAGCGAGGAAACATAAGTAGTACTAACTACTAACTTAGTAGTTAGTACTACTAGTTAGTACTACTAGTATTAACAACAGTAGCGATAGTACCAGGAATTTTTAGTAATAGTTATTCTGCCGTGGTTGATACGACCAGTAGTTCAATACATTAGAGAGAAGACAGAAAGCTCGGGTGAAGCATACTGTAGTGCCTATTGGTGTATGGTGCCTGTTAATCTTGTTTAAATTACCAATCAAGCTGTCAGTGTAATCAATCGGAGCTTTAATATACCAATGTGCTTTAATATACTTACTAATCGCTCTCGTCTCAATTTTTTTCTTGCAATCTGTTATCATTTTATTAATTCTGCTAGAATTTACCTACTTAAAATTATCTGTTAAATTAAGTTAAGGACCTGCCCGAAACGCTGCGCGTACTAGTGGCTTTACAAAATTGTAAACACCATGCTATGTATTCTCACAAACCCAATGTACCTTCTTGTATATAAATAAATAAATAAATAAATACTGTACAGAGATGGGGAGGAGACCGTTCTGGCCTCAGAGAGAAGGGGTAGGGGTGGGGGGGGGGGGGGAAGATCGCCAACCCGTCCTCACGCTAGGCTGTTTAAAGCGGCGGCCGTCCTCCCCAGACGCATTCGTCAATTTTAACATACTGTGTATTAAAAATTGGTTTGTTCTCATATATAAATAAATATTATAAATAAAAATTATGTGTATAGTTAGGCGTAGGTTAGGTTAGATGTTTAGGTTCTGTTGGGGATTATTTGTATTTGAAATACGTGGGTGAAGCATTTATAGAAGTATGGTTCGAACAGAGGACGTGAGCGAAGCACTTGTTCTGGAAGTGTTCGGACGTCATCTGTTGAGTGTCGTGTGTAAACCGATTTTCATTCATTAACAGGGGGTTTTGCGGCTGGATTAACGAGCTTGTATCGTTAATCCAGCCCGTCTTTGTATGCGAAGACGGGCTGCCATCCCAGCCCGTCTTCATAAACAAAGGCTAAAGTCCATTCCATGTACCTGCCAAACCCCCTGTTTTTTTCCATTCACCTGGACTTTCATCCACCTCTGTTTATGAATGAAAAAAGATTTACACGCGACTCACAACTGATGACGTCCGAACACTTCCGGGAACAAGTGCTTCGTTGTGGTTTGTTGGAACCACAACGCTGTAAATGTATCACCCAGGTACTACAAATACAAATAATCACCAACAGAACCTAAACACCTACCCTAACCAATGCCTAAATATGCACAATATTGCTAACATATATATTAATTTATAGTTGAGAAAATTCCTGTTTTTCTTTCAGAAACGGGGTTTAGTAGGTGCATATTGATGGAATAATTTTTGGCGCAGCCTAAAGTTGATTCATAGCTCTGTTGATCAAGTAACCTTTGGAGGAGTTTATAAAGTTCTCTCTCGACCATTGAAAAGAAGTTTGGCTAGTTATGCTTCTTTGAGTACCTTTTATCTCTCTTTTAAGAACGAACTTGAGGTTCCTTGGGAACCGGTCGGCCGAGCGGACAGCACGCTGGACTTGTGATCCTGTGGTCCTGGGTTCGATCCCAGGCGCCGGCGAGAAACAATGGGCAGAGTTTCTTTCACCCTATGCCCCTGTTACCTAGCAGTAAAATAGGTACCTGGGGTGTTAGTCAGCTGTCACGGGCTGCTTCCTGGAGGTGGAGGCCTGGTCGAGGACCGGGCCGCGGGGACACTAAAAAGCCCTGAAATCATCTCAAGATAACCTCATCTCAAGAATCCTTGACATAGTTCATCAGCTAGGCTGCAGTGCATATGTCAGATTGCGAGACTAAGAATGAATAGCCGGGTTGATCCGGTCTTGTACGAAACCGCGCCTTTGAGGCAGTGAAACCAGCGCAATCAATAATAAGAGTATAGATAGACATAATTAAATATGCTCAGCAAGAAACACACAAAACAATTCAGGAAACTAAATATATAAAAAAAAATGTATACAAGTAGCCTTACATTTTACACGCTAATAATGGGTTAGTTAAAAAATGTATCTAAAATAAATAGCATCAATTCAGCATGGCTTGCCAATGGGAGGACTCTGGAAATCTTCCACAGGTAAGACATTGATGAGGTGGTATAAATATTGGAGATGGAAGAACCAAAAATAGAACAGCAGACAGGTAATTTGGTGCTCTGCCTCCTCGTACCGACTGCTGTGATGAGGTGGGAGGACTAATTAAGATGGTGATTGACAGTAGGTGGATCGAGCGAGCGAGTGAAGATGAGGGAGGAAAAGTCAGGGAGTTAAAGAGGGGGAGTGAAGAGGGGGTTGTAAAGAGTAGGATAGGTGAGGGATTAAAGAGGGGTGGGAGGGAAGGTGAGGGGGGGGGGGGAGTGTGGTAGGGTGACTGCAGGAGGTTGTTGAGGTGTGCTACCAGTTAGTGACAATGAGAGAGACAGGTCTAGTTCTTCATGCCCCGTCCCGCTTCCTAGCCGCTTGCACTCGCAACTGTGCCGTTGACTCGTAATGAGTAAGAGTTTTCATTTGCGTTTCTACCACTCATTTGGATTTCCACCTTCCTTTTATTTGCTGTCACTTTCTACTCAGTTCCTTCCTTTCTTTCTATTCAATTTCCCTCAGAATCTCAGACCATTGTTGCTGCTCAGTTTATTTAGGGGTTAGGTTGAGTTCTCTTAACCTGTCTACACAAATTAATCCCCTTAATTCACATACAAGCTATGCTGCAAATCTCTACTTTTCCTAGTTTGTCTCACTGGTCTAACATGGGCTGTGGAAATGATCTTGAACAGTATTATGTCCACTCCCAAGTGTCTTTTCTAACTGCTGTAGTTGTCTTGCTCTCATGATGTCGATTGTTTCTGGTTTCTTCCTCTTTCTCATCTTCATAATCTTGCATTTGTTGGGGTTTGAACTCCCTTTTTCAATAGGCATGTGTCAAGGTCGCCTGCAGTATGTACAAGTTTTTACTTTCATCACTATTTTTGCGTCGTTTGCAAGCATTTATATGTACGAACGTCCAGCAACCGGCTTCCTCTTTAACTGTGACCTGGTTTTTCGCTGGTATTCAGGGTCTTAAAGAGTTAACGCAGTTTGCCGCAACTATGTACAGTAGCCTTTTGTGGGGGAACAATATAAATTGCTACCCAGCCTTCATTCTCTGCCCGTATTTTGGTAGCCCTGATTTTACCCATAAGACCACGGACCAGCGCTGTGGAAAAAGCTGCCATGCTCCTCTCCTCCCTAGAAGCTTATTCTGCTTTCCCCTGCTTCACCCGTATCCTCCTGATGGCTCGACCAACAAGGAGCAACCCGTCCTTCTAGTAGAACGTCGCATTTTGACGTATACTCTACCTAAGGCCAAAAACTGTAGTAGAAAATGGTAGCGGCTCGCGAAATTGACATACTGTTTCATTTTGTTTCGAGTTCTCCGGTAGATTAGAGGGCACTTTAGGGCGACAGTTTCTTGACGTTGGGAAACCTTAGGAGAACGGCTGCACGAAGTTCTGCAGTTAGGTCACCCGACTTAACTGCACTCTTGACGTGGCTACAGAAACGCGTAAGTAGCATGTTACGCATTCCTGTAGTCACCGTTCCTTCAACCTTCACTATAACTTAGTCGAGTTGTTGTTGTTATAGATTCAGCTAGTCAGAAAAAGTTCCAAGTAGCACGGGCTATGGTGAGCCCGTAACTTACCTGGCACAGGAGCGGGGCAAATAACAATAAACTAGCCGCCTTCGGCGGCAACAATCTAAAATCTAAAGCATGGGCTATGGTGAGCCCGTTGTGGACTTAACATGGCACAGGAGCGGTGCCGTCTGGGCTTAGTCGATGATGATTGATTGATAAGATTAAGCCACCCAAGAGGTGGCATGGGCATGAATAGCCCGTAAAGAGGGCTTAGTCGAGGATTAAACTTATTATACTGCTTTTTGTCTTGGGATATGGGATAGCCTATTATGGATAGGCAGGCGGTGGGATAGGGATGTTATGGACTGTTTTACTAGCAAATTAACAACACGTTTTATACAATTCATTTTTGTAGAGGGTCCCAGAAAGTAGGCCTGAAATTGCGTGTTAGGCTTAGGCTTGCATAATTAGGCCTAGGACAGGTTACTCTTCCACTTTTGTTACGCTTTTCAGTTTCCCTGTATGTGAACTTTTCTGGAATACTTTGTATATTCTGGCTATATTTTGTATATTCCATCCATAGTAGATATAACTTGTATTGCTTTCGGAGGGAGACATATTGGTGGCAGAATATGAAAGTGTTTATGCGAGCTGTTTTTATTAGGCAACAGGATAGTTAGTGATGGCTAGATATGGGAGACTTAAGGTGGGAGCAGCTGGAATATATGGTGGGGTAGGCGGCCGTCTTTCCCTACACCATCCTCATTAACATCATTTGTTTTTGTCTGTCTCGCCGTTTTTGTGGCATTTTAAAAGCTAATGTTACCGTTTTACTCTGCATGGGGCACTGATACTTACTGAGGAAGTGTGGAGAGAGGAAAGTTGTGGGGGTTAGATATTCTACTCTCAAACATGGGCGTGCACACCTACACGCCTGCGAGTATGTTGGGGTATATGTAGGGCAAGGGGAGGGGCGTAGATAGGTGGGTTGCGTACTAGTTAGATAGATCCCTTTCTCTGTCGTCCCTCATGATATGTTGCATTATGTTAAGGTACTTGTGTGTAGTTCCTCAACTTATCAGCCTCTGTTGCATCCTTCTCGTATAGAAATACCCTTGTGTGTTCCGTCGACCCGGAGGGCAGCTATGTGAGCTAATGTAGATGTGTGTTGTCAAGGGATAGAAGCCAAACTCTTCTGGAGCACACCTGGAGAGGGTTCGGAAGTTCATCTACTCCCTGAGCCCGGCCCCAGGCCAGGCTTGACTTGCGATAACTTGGTCCAACAGGCTATTGCTTGGAACGATCTGCAAGCCCACTGAACCACTACAACCCAGTTAGTCCGTTTGTGGCAGTGTGTGTCAATAGGATGTGCCAGGGAAGGCCGGGGATGCGAGTTCAATCCCATTGCATGGCCTCAGTGTTTTCTGATAACTATATCACGTTCTTGTGATTCCATACCGCAGTTTTAGGGACGTATCATGAGGCTATTCTGTTTAAAGTTTGGGTACAAGCAGTGGTTGTAAATTATGCTGCAGTTTGTACAGCATCAGTGCTGCAACACCATCACAACAACATCGCTACTGCAACACCAAATATATTTGTGCATCATTAATTAATCAGTTGGCTCACCTTTCTTGTATGGAAAGTTAGGTAATCGTATAGCAATCATAGCTCTTTATGATTGCTGAACCTGTCTACCACAGGGTCAACCCCTGTGGTCGACCTTGTTGTGGACCCAAACACAGGCTACCCCTATGGTCAACAAAACACGACCACGGAGTCGTGTTTCCTCCAGTTTGTCTCATGGTGGGGGAGTTTTTGTCTCGTGGTGAAAGAGAATAATTTTGTTTTGTTAGCTGCCAGAGAGATATATAATAAAAGATATAGTGCCAAGAGATAAATAATAAAATATTTTTTATATACAGTATATGCAAAATCAAAAACCTCCCCCAGTATTGGACCTTTAATTACAACTGAAAGTATATACTGTACACAGAGGATAACAAAGAAACTAGTGAAATTCTAAGAGGCCAGTATGAGGCTGTGGGGGTTTTCTTTTTTGCTTTCCCGATTGCAATGCGTACGTCGCCAATGTACATGTGACAGACGCTTCACGAAGCTGTCTGAATTAGCAGAGAAAATACGAGAGCAACCGTACAGGGCCTGGGAGCAAGGTCGAGTTTAAGAGTCCTTGAGGGTCTCTTCTCAGACTAGTCTCACCTGGTCCTGGTCCACGTTGATCGTTGGAATCTCCTCAATGATTGAAACATTTTAAGGGACTCCTAGGGTTCTCATCACATTTGTATGTAGTTTAGTGAATATAGGCAACTCGGTGTTGAAGACACTTAGAGCTGAAGGCTTGAGTAATATTGGCAGTATTCAGAAGTGGTTCAACGGAAACATCGCATAAAGCTTAACAGTAGTTTATTTACTAACTTAACCACTAATACAAAGGGTGCTTGATTTACTTTAGATTGACGTCAGAAAGGCTATGGTTGCATTAGCGAGAATCTTGACATCTGGCTAATGGACTCGGATTCACTCGTGGAGTAACACCTAACTTAACATAGTTGACAGCTAATCATTAACACGGCAACCTAACTGACGGTATACAAAGGGATCACAAGAGTTCCAACCGTATACTCGGGTAATGATGATATGCAATAACTCACAAAAACACTGTCAATGGAACAGGCAATAACATGCACAATAATAATATCACACAATACTGAATGTGTGGTGTATGTGAAGCTCTCACTCACAGACGAGTGAAATGTAGTGATACCATAAAGATAAACACGCATACACCGTCGGGTGCCTTCACCTATAACCTGTGACAGGTATGAGAAGGTGAGAACTGTGGTTGATACCTCAGATCAACACACACACAATAAAACAATGACAAGGTCTTGTACTTACAGATAGGGTACCTCTCTTACTCACTCACTCAGGCACATTTATGCAAGAACTCGTAGGTGGCCTAACAGCTGGGCGCTCGTTTTGACGTGAGACCATTAACGACAGGGTTTTCCACAAACCGTACTTGACACAGGGGTACTCGCAGGAGGGCGTGCTGTATGTATAACAGACACATACACACACTCTGGCACTGGCGGTGAGTAAGGGTGGTGACGTCACGTGGTACAGTGAGGGCGGCGGCGGGCGCCTCGGCTACCGAGGTACTGAGGTACTAGCTACACACTCTGGACCGAGTGGCGGCTGGCGGCTGCAGGTTATGTGGTACCATGCAGGTACACTTGTGGTAAAGTCACACACAGGTTACTTAGGTGGCAGCACTGCCTTAGTTCACTCCAGGTCACTCACAGACGATCTCCACTTGTCACTAGGGGTTACCTGATACCAGTCTGTTTCACTCTGGTGATTTGTCACTTAGGCTCCTAAACAATATATTCACAATCGCAGTTCTGGGCGAGTGTTGGTATATCGAAAAGACGCCGAGTTTAACTTGACGGTGAGGAATAGACAGTGTTCTTCTATCTATTGGCCGATAGACAGAACAGGACAAGTCTTCTATGCAAGGGCTTCCTCTCGAGAATGCTCTTGCAAGAGGCTGCTGGGCATCTCGTGGGACACACACAAAAGGTTACAATTTGACCAATAGCATTGCAGCAAATGAGCGGGAACCAATCATATTGTTCGTTTCCTGATCAGTAGCAGAGGTGACGTCATGAACACTTCACGACCACGTCACGGCTGTTATTCTCCATCGCGCCGGTTGAAGTTGACCTTAGGGGTCAGACTGTCGCCTTGCAGGCGTCTCCCCTCTCTGTCTCACGCTTCGCACCAGCCAATGTACTCGCTGACCCTTTGTGGCAAGTATGCTTAACTTCCCTGTATCTACTTCCTGCCTGGACATACGGCGGCCCCCGTATTATAAATGGGTTCCTGGTTAGGTGGGCATTCTGTAGATACCCAACATGCCAGGTCACTATCCAGGGTTAACAGAGATAGGGCTTGTGCACGAAAGATCGGTGCACTGTGCACTGCAATGAGCCATTCAAGTCAGCTGTGAGAGAATCTTGAGAGACATATACTCACAGAGGCTATGTTTAGCACCCCAATAAACATGAAAGTTGAAGATCCAGACAGCTTCTTCATGAATGACATCCAAGCTGCAAATGATATAACTGATATTAACACAAACTCGGAAGCCTTTGAAAGATAAATTGACAACATGCCCATGCACTCAGTCCCTGGTTCTGACTCATGGAATTCAATATTCATAAAGTTAGTTTAGTTCATTTATTATGCGCACTATACCCATCTTGTGGGTGGTAGTGGAAAGGGTTACAGAGGAACATAATGCGCTCAGAGACTGAACCCCACAATTAATTTAGCTAAGCAATTTACAAAATTCAATGTACATCGTCACATCAACAATGGGCTGGAGACCGACCACAAGTACAGTTTCTAATTTTAGCAACTGACATATGTGGAGAGCTAATGTCACAAGTGATATGTTTATCCTACAAGCTAAGGATAAGGATAAACTTATCCTGTTTATCCTTACATTACCTTATTCAAGGTAAGGTAGGGTGCACCCCAGCCCCCCTATCCAGTGGGCAGCATTGGATAGGTTACAATCACTCAATTACTACCTACAGTTAGCAAACTGGAGATATTTAGCTAAGATTTCTGGTAGCAGATAATTTTGAATGAAATATTTACACATATCTTGAACGTTTGCTTTAGAATTGTCTCTGAATTCATGTATCTTTCCGCAATCCATTACATAGTGACGGAGGGTGTGCGAACTACTGATGTAATCCTGACCAAATGTAAGCTGTGTCAACAAAATTATTCACAATATTCATAAAGAAATGTAAAGTACCAGTAGTGTGAGTGCTCAGTGTAATATGGAGAAAGAGCCTGGATACAAGGGAGCAACCTATCCTCCGAATTGACAGTACAGTTTAATGCTAAGTGTAATAAGTACATTTCCTGACTGTCATATATAGTACATAATTGCACTTACGGGGCTGCTACATTTACCTCCCCATTTATTCTCCTCGTTTTCTGTTAAGACACTGCAAATTTTAAGATGAACTTTTCGAGTTCAATTCGCTATACACGTTTTAAATATCAAGAATTTCTTTTTCAGTTTTATTAAATAATAGAGATTTTATACAAAATTTAAAATATCCTGATTTATTTTACAATTTATTGAAATATTTTAGTTTTGCTTTATTTGTTTTTATAAGACTGTAATATCAATATAGCTATAGGTTAAGTACTAATTGTAATTAAGAAGCAATAAAATGCTTATCTTCAAATCTATGAAGGTTAAGTTAGGTCGTGGTTTTCTATTCGACTTTTCAGGTAAACTCAAATATTCATAATATATTTGACAGTACTGTACACTGTATGGTTTAATACCAAGTGAAAATAAGTACAATTCCTGACTGCTAGGAATAGTACATAATTACACTTTACTTGTGCTGTTACATTTACCTCCCCATTTTTGGAGGATGGGCTGAAGAGAGATACCAGCAGCACTTAAATCAGCAAATATAGCTCCTCTGCACAAAGGAGGTAGTAAAGCTGTGGCAAAAAATTATAGACCAGTTGCGCTAACATCACACATAATAAAAGTTTTTGAAAGAGTGATTAGGAACCAAATTTCTAGTTTTATGGAAAATAATGAACTACACAACCCAGGACAACATGGATTTAGAGTGGGAAGGTCCTGTCTGTCAGTTACTCAACCACTATGACAAAATCACAGAAGGCTTAGAAGAAAAGCAAAATGCAGATGTTGTATACACAGACTTTGCAAAGGCATTCAAAAAATGTGACCATGGAGTGATAGCCCATAAAATGAGATCAATAAGAATAACGGAAAAAGTAGGGCATTAGATTTTCAAATTTGTCAAATAGAATGCAGTGTGTGATGGTCAATCAAATAAGATGTGCAAGTGAAGTGCACATCCAAGCTGCACTCCCAAGTGTAGTGAAAAGCTCTGTGCCCCCAGGGCACAGTCCTTGCACCACTGCTATGTTTATTTGCACCCCAATAAACAGACGATACAGACGGCAGTCAACGTAAAGCCAACCTGCTGCCATTTCCCATGGCACCAAACAGCAAAACTCCAGTGCAAGCTTGCAAGCCCGTCTGATTCTTTTATTGGAGCACAGAGTTCCCCCTCGTATATTAAGCGTTCCTCTCGTATATTAAGCGTTCCTCTAAATGCTATTAAGAACATTCGATCAATTGTGAATGGCAAGTGCACAGTTTATGAAAATTTGTTGTAATATTTCATAGACTGAGTTTTTTCTGTAAATGCAGTTATGACAGTCACTTAATGATGGATTGTGGATGTCGGCTGTGATACAGATACTGTTTCTTGGAAAATTTTACAAGGAAATAAACTCAAAGTACAGTACTGTAGTTGAATAGCACAAAAATTACTTGGTCTTGAAAGCAGAGCATAAGAGCATATTTAGTGTTGAAACTGAGCCACGACACTACAGTATTCTCAGTAATTTTGGAGTCTTGTAAGATAAGGTTTAAGTGTATGACCTTCCCACCTCGGCAAGAATTATGTTCAAGACAGCTTGTGCTCCATTTGTCTTCAGATTCCCCTCCTGCCCAGTAAGTTGATGTTGGTTGGTAATTGTACACCACCAGTATTTGTCTTTCCCTTTTAAACACATCTATCAAATTATTATTTGTCTGCATTTTAGCAATGGTGCTTGGTCGAGTGCATCCCTGTACTCCTTGTACTACCCTGCCTACTTTTCACAATCCTGTGTGCCTCCCATTAACCTGGGGCCAGATTGACGAAGCAGTTTTGCAAGTACTTTCCTGTACATCTTTTCTCAACCTTTCGCGGCTTTGTTTACAATTATTAAACAGTTAATGAGCTCCGAAGCACCAGGAGGCTGTTTATAACAAAAACAGTTGATTGGGAAGTTTTCATGCTTGTCAACTGTTTTAATAAATGTAACCAAATCCATCAAAGATTGAGGAAAGATGTACACGTTTGTAAGTACAGTACTTGTGTAACTGCTTCGTGAATCTGGCCCCTGATATCCTTTCATCAGCCTGCCCATGGTACATGAGCCTGTACACCTTACTGGTGCAAGATGAGAGAGATGATTGACAAGAGATCTATTGCTTGGATGACAATGATCCAGGCAATAAATCAGACGGTTAATAATAAAATTAAAGTACAGTATTACCAAAGGAAATGTGAAAGGAAGAGGGATTGGAGTGACAATACTTAATGCTTGCATTATTTAGGTTCCTGTATAGTGGGGTTTCATGTATTTTCACCACAGTATTCCATTTATGAATGGCTCTGTTCAGTGTGTTAAATTTCATTATTTTATCATTCTTGATTTTTTAATAGTTGTTGTTGGGTTTTGTATGTCTTAGGCATACAGTACCTATGAAGCAACCCTTTTTTAATCATTAATTCTAATGATTTAATATTCGGTAATATTTAAAAGGTTTTCCTGGAAATGTTTGTGACCCATCCCACTTTCAACTGCAATACAGCTTATTAAATAATGACCAGCTGTTGATAACTAATGCATAATCCCAATTTCGAATATTGTACTCCAAATGGAATACCAAGAAGGACAATAATCATACAGCCTATCCTAACCTAAGCTGTCCAAGGTCCAAACAAGTAATCCTAGGCTTGATATATGCATTCTTAGGCTTAGTTTGGTATATGTGTGTGTGTGTATATATTTCAGACAGAGTGAGAGAGAGAGAGAGAGAGTACGAGTACTAGGCCAAGGAAAGTTTAGGTCTAGTTGTTGCATTATTTCTCTGCCATCTTTAAAATTAATAATACAAAACATGAACTTAATTTTTGGGCTCAGCAGTTCACTTGTACATGTTCACCCAACAGTTGCTATAAGTAGTACTGTACTACTATTTTTTTTATGGCAGATTGCCCAATTTTCCACAGGTAAAAATAATGTTAAAAAATGTGGTTTGGAGAGTCGACAACATATAAAAAAATTTAATGTATGTATCAATCAACAAAATAATAATTTACAGTACTTTAGTCCAAGCAGTGGTAAATAAAAAGGCTTACTTGATTAGACTTGTTGCAAGATATCATTTGACTAACACGGACTACATTTTCTCTTCAGGACCAAATGGCTCAGCAAGGGAGCTGCCACATGTACAGCAGCTCGTCTGTGATGACCATGACAACGGGTCCTGACGGTCGACCACAGGTGAGTGGAGCAAACTTTTGAAACAGCATTCACATATCTTTCCTTGTTATTGAGGGAATTACTCAATGAGTGGCTCTCGCATTTTCTACAGAGGTTCTATATTTCTCACCATTTGTAAAGGAAATTTTATTACACAAGGAGTGAGGGAGTTCATGCTCAGGGATTACAGTATTTTTGTATTCGACCTTTGAAAGAACCTTAATCATTTCTTACTTTTCTTATCAATTAGCAAATAATTTTTGTGAAGATTGGCTAACACCACAATCAATTTTCAGGTATATCAGGCCACATCCTCCACCAGGGGAGTTCCCGGTGGTGTCAGGGAAACACGTCGCACAATTAATGACAGTCGAACTGGGACACGGAAGATGGCTATTGGTCACCACATTGGAGATCGTTCACATATTATAGAACGTGAGCATACCTCAAGGAACATGGAAGAAAGACAGGAATTCATTAATCTTGATGAAGGTTGGTGTTTTAACTCTATATGCATAGTGTTTCCCTTCAATGGCCTGTAATGTGTTCATGGGGACTAAATTGCTTGGAGCAATAGCTCCAAGAGAAGAAATTTTAGGAGCAGAATAGTGTTTTCCTTAGTGCTGATAGTACAGCACTGTAAGGGAAGTGATGCACAGTTAAAATCACTTGGTTACTCGTTTTTTCAGCAAGTTTTAAGTTGTTTCTAATAGACAGGGTTAATATTGTGATGCTGATTGCTCTCTATATTAAAGACCAACAAATTAATCTACAATAGCACCTCTAAAATCCAGACCTTCAATTTAATGGAGCCATCTAAATACAATAAGATCAAATTTGCTACCAGATCACTTGGACTGCTGATAACACTAATAAGACACACACATACAGTCTTTATAGGAATGCCAAGATGTAAGATCACAAAATGCATGAATTCACATTATCTACATAACCTGATTGATATCTGGTTGCCCTGGATAACATAAACTTCTAGCAGGATGCTCCTGCCTCATGATTGTTTGACCACTACGAGAGAGAGAACTTTATCAACATTAAGGGCACGAGAGACTTCAACACTCTCCCTCTATACTTAAAGGGCATAACAGCTGACCTTTCATGGTGTTAGAGACAATTTCATGAACACCTACAAAGAATACCTGATCAACCAGGCTGTGATTCGTATGTCAGGCTGCGAGCAGCTGCATCTAATGGCCTGGTTAACCAGATCTCCAACCAGGAGGCTTGGTAAGAGACTGGGCCATAGGGATGTTGATCCCTGGAACCAACAACAGGTACACTAGTAAACAGGTTGCCTTGGATGCCACAGAATATAATTAAAATTCCAATGTAATAAACTTTGCAAAAGTCTATTACACATACACACTTCTAAATCTGCACACTGGAATAACTGCTTAAGAGACCATAGAGCATGGGCCATTGTTTAAAAAGATTGCAATTGAAAAGTAGCGGTGCAACAGGTACTGAGGTAATTCTATAAACTTTGAAGGCTCATGACTTTTCAACACCCTCCCTCAAAATATAATGGGCATAAAAACTTGATAAATGCCTCCAATGTGTACCCTGATCAAGTGACCTGTAATTCATGTGAAGCTGCATGCTGTGGTACCTAACAGGCCAGGTCCCAAATTTGCACAGTAAAATAACAACACACTGGAGTGAAAAATAGAGGTGCCATAGGCACAATCAATGAACATGTATGAACAGCAAAGGTCCACAGTTGTTCAGTATCATCACAGCAAGTATAACAAATATTGCTGGAACAAAAGTGGAAATCTTCAAGAAAAACTGGATAGTTTCTGCAAGAAGCGCTGGACCAACCAAACTGCAGTGGATATGTGGGGCCTGCGGACCACTCCAAGCAACAGCCTGGTGGACCAAGCTCTCACAGTTCTAGCCTGGCCCCAGGCCAGGTTTGGGGAGTAGAACTCTTAAGAACCTCATCTAGGTATAATCCAGGTAATAAGTTGACATCTGGTAATAGGTACAATCCAGGTTGACCAGGCTATCAACCTGGAGGCATAATCAGAGACAGGGCCACATGAACATTGATTCTTGGAACTGACTGAAGGTAATCTCAAGGTAACCATCACCAGGACCCAGATTGACGAAGCAGTTACGCATGTACTTACGAACGTGTATATCTTTCCTCAATCTTTGACGCCTTTGGTTACATTTATTAAACAGTTTACAAGCATGAAAACTTGCCAATCAACTGTTGTTTTTATTATAAACAGCCTCCTGGTGCTTCAGAGCTCATTAACTGTTTAATAATTATAAACAAAGCCGCCAAAGATTGAGAAGATGTACAGGTTCGTAAGTGCTTGCGTAACTGTTTCGTGAATCTGGCCTCAGGCTTTTAAGTAGCAGCTATGGGTACATCTTATGAAGATTATCAAGTTTACAATATCCTTTTTCTGGCTCTGGAATTTTGTGAATGATTTTGCCATTGTCGTGTCCCGTTCTATGTATAGAATTAAATAATTTTTTGTACGTGGATAATTAAATTATGTACTGTATATCAGCAGATGACGGAAGAATGAATATTATAGTTCAATTTAATATTACCAGTGAGAGAAAATATAAGGACCAGCTGAATAATAAAGATATTTGCAAACAGAGGAGGCGCCCCAGTTCGATCAAGAATTTCGTCGACGTACCCAGCAAGCCATGGGTGTAGGAGCACTGGAATACCGGCCTAGACACCGCCCTTCTTCCTCCTACAATCCTCGCGGCTCTAGCGTCCCGGCTATAACTTCTTCTTCCAGGTAAAACTAAAGATCAATAGTTGTACAGGTACTTGTAACTCACTGTATGTCATACTGTGTACCATGTTTCTCTTGTCATGTTTTTATATGCAAGCATATGTTAAAAAATGTATGTATACAGTAAGGGTTCTTGCATGTATCATAGTTTGAATTTTTTACGTCATTTTCATTTAGATTATATATAGCCCAGTTTACTGTACTTTTGACTAAGAATCATTGAGCACATTATTTTGCCCTGCATTGGTGGGACACATTGTTAGTTATGCTTGCTTGCATGCATGTATGTATGCACTGAATGCATCTCTTACGGTGTTGGCTGAGTTTATTGTTCAGTTTCCATTTTATACTCGTTTGGACTCGTGGAGGAGCACTGAATGTTAGTGTCAGATGTTAGTGGTATGTTGTTATAATTTATAATAGTACAGTATTTTAAAGATACCAAAGTTGTGAAAAATACAATCAAATACAGTCAATTACAGTACATCCTATTCAAATACTTCGCATCCAGTGGAACCCACTAACTTAGAGGTTATTTGTACGACTAAAAATACAAACAAATATCTGTATAACTGGTGAAGTCGTGGAATGAACTAATATTCATGTAACTGGATCACTTGATGCCAAGCCATGAGCGGTGAGAGGCCTAGTGTTTTAGTCAGCGGTCGAGATGTGTGCACGTTCCATAGCAGATTTATGACTTGCTAATGTTATTTTGTATGGTTCAGTAGCGTCACTTCTCATCTGGGATATATTTTTTTTTTTTGGCAAAAATTATAAAAGATGCCTTCAATTAGTCGGCTCGATTGATGTTAATTACAACTTGTGGCACAGAAAAGAGGAATTGTATTGTTAGCAATTATGTGATCAAATCGTTTAGAAAAAAAATGTATTGTATTTCCAAGTTTTTATAAGCATTTTATAATGTGAAATTTTTGTATTACCCAGTAATCCAAAAATAAATATCAGTACTTAAAAAAATCTGAAAATAGCATATCCTTTATGGAGATAAGTTTTATTCATGATGCATATATCATACTATACAGTATTGCATTCCACTAACCAGTCCAAGCTATTTATTAAAAAAAAGGATAAAAATGGAAGAAATACAGTTTATTAATTTAATGTGAAAACCATACATATTTAGCTAATTCCATAATGACAAAAGTAACTCCAAGTCACATTTATTAGTTGATCTAAATTCTCAAAATTGATCTGGGTGAGTAATATACTGTACTTTAATTTTTGTAGAGGAGCTGGGGAAGGAAACATTCCCAATAACTTTAATGTCGTGGTAACTGATGGGTTTCATTCCTGAGTTTGATATAATGTAGATGTATTAAAAAACAAAATACAGAAAATATACATTCATCAAGGGGGCTACACTGCAGGAAATATCTGAGAAATCAGTCGCTAGCTACCATTTTCTGTTATTTTGTGTAATGTTTTAAATGTTGTAAAATAAGATTATTTATTTATTGCTGTAAAGAATGCTTGTTAGTAGACTTTGACCACACATTAATAAGTCCTGTGCATGGATTGCAGTAGAAGTATTTTATTAAAGGCACCAAGAAACTAGGAACTAATCATCTTTTACAAGTGCAAATGATGGAACTTAAGTCATTGTTTTAGTTGGCTAAGCGCCATTAAATTGTATTTTTCAGATACAGAAGCCGATCTCGACCAATGCTTTCCATCACTGCTGGCCCAAGGTAAACCCTGGAGTACATCGGGTTACCCTGGTAAAGGTGTCGGCTCTTTCTATTTCTTATGGTATATGGAAGAAAATGAAGTTAAACAAATATTAATACCTTGATCTGCACATTTTAATAATTATATAATAATAAAGTTTAAAGTGGATAGGTAATAAATAACACCAAATTGTTTCTGCTCTTTAATGCATGTTGGGAACACATTAGTTGATTAATAACAGGTAGAATGAGAGCATGTATTAATTTATTTCTAGTTTTGTTAATTTTGGGGGGTTTATTACTCCACTACTTAAAGATTACTCCACCTGAAGTCAAATCAGTCACAAGGGTTCTGATTAGCCTACAGGGGCCCAGTGCTAAAACCTGCTCCCCCTTCTCACAGAAGTGCAGAGAGTTGGTGACAGTTTGCAACCCTCACAGGCATCCAGAAAGGGGGTTGTGAGCATTGATTGCATTTGGGGCCTGTTCCTTCGGCATGCGGCCTCAGTACCTGGGTGTCCTTTAGGTAGTTTACTTAGCCAAATAATCTTGTGGGACTCGGACATGGTTTGTTATGGATTATCCCATCAAGCCCGCGCTCACTATATGCGAGCTCAAAGTGTGCGTGTTGTTCTTGCTACTGGACGATGATCATTCTTTCTGCCTGTGCCATATTGCCTGCTGGGTCATGACACCTTCGACCTTGATTCCTGTGATATTTGCTGTCACTGGGTTTCTGGACTGACTGATTTGGCCTTGAGTTTTGAAGCTTACAGGGGCTGCCACTTTATGAGCTAGGTTTGCTCGTGTTAAGTGTTTGCAGCATTGTGATAATTTGGATGCTCTGTAGTTCATCCTTACTGTGTTTAGAGACCCAGAATTGGAGGTGTTGGTGACCTCCACCAAGTCCATGCCCTCTTCCTTTCCCTGCTGATGTGGTTCACCATACTTCTGGTCCTATTTTCCTTCCTAATTCCGGTTCTGAACCACCTGAAGGTTTCACCGTCAGGTCAAGGTTTAGCTCAGGGTGTAGTTCAGCCTTCTTTGGGGTGTGGTTCCATCTACTTCGACAGCAGAGGCAGTTGAGCCTCTTAATTCTGCCAAGGGTTCAGGTTTTTTGTCTTTCCAAACACTTCACCTCTCCAAACCTTCTTGAAAGGACACCTTTGTGTCACAGGCATTGGGTGAGGGCTTTAGAAAAAGGCTAAAAAAGGGCTAGGGCGAGGGCTAAAAAGATGTATATTTATTTTATACACACGTCATTCCCTTTATTTGGCCTTTGTGTACCCGTTGATTATCCTTTGCTCAAAGTCGGAGACTGATTTAGCGGACCATTCAGCAGTTAGTGAGGGTGGTCCTTGTCACGCTAAGCAACACCTGGAAAGGTTTTGAATTGTATGTAAATTTGCTTTCTGGTTAAATACCAAGCAGAATTAAGTACTGTCCAGTGCCTTCTTAGCTATTTTGATTATTGTTCTGCTGCATAGAATGTCTACCTACCCTGACTGTACTAGATATTTACCTGAGGTTAGTAGGATCTTGCCTTAGGGAGCAGTTAAGGGAGATAGGTGATATATGCAGAAGTTGTAAAATGAGAATTAGGAAGGTGTATCTGTTTGGGTGATGGAAAGATCATTTTGAGGGGAAGGTATACATGTTTAGTGGGGAAGATAATATTGTAAAGGAAAGGTATGTATTGAGGTGTTAGATGTTAAGGAAAATGTACACATTTAAAGAGGTATGGGAAAACCATTTACTGTACATGCAATTTAAGAGTACTAGGTGTGCAAGTGAGCTTAACAATAAAGAGGCACAAGAGGGTAGAATAGGTGAAGTGGAGGCTGCTAAAGAAGTCTCAGCAAGAGAAATGAACTTCAGTAAACCTGTAATGATTGTGTTTGTAAGGAGATTTAGACACGGCTCTTCAAAGCCAGAGAGTAGTAGCAAAAATTAATTCAGTAATCTTTAACCATAAAGGTGTTGAAGCTAACAGTAAAAAATAATTCATGCATTAATAAAAAAATTGAAAAATTGACTTCCATATACCATTAAAAATCTAACCAATGTTGAGCTTCAACTAATTTCTACTTTTGTTGGTTTGCTTGTATAGTTTAAATGGTATGTAGTGTGTGTGTATTATATATATACAGTATACTGTTTTTTAATGCAGTACAGGGAATCCTCATTGTACATTACTACATTTTACCTTTATTGTTTTACATACACATGTACTCTATGGTGTTGATAAAGTAGGAACTTAGCATAAGTACTTGATCAAAATGTTATGAAACTACTATAACAATGAGTGGAATATGCCTGGCTAGTGACCCCTTATAAACAAGAAATAGTATTAAACTAGAAGTAAAATTACAGTACTGTACCGAGTACTGTATGTGATTTAACGCTTCTTAGTTTCCCTTAGTGAAACGTTTCAAGAATGCACCTCTTTAGTGAGAATAATATAACTATCAGGAGAAAGAGCCAAGCCATTATGAACAGCACTTGGAAGGTGGTCAGGATAAGGATTTGGGATGGGATGGTAGAGGGAAGGAATGGTGTCCAATCACTTGGACGGTTGGGATTGAACAACGACCTGCATGAAGCGATACTGTCACTCTACCATCCAGCCCAAGTGGTTGGAGACTTAAGAGTACTTGTCTTGAGGTTATCTTGAGATGATTTTGGGGCTTTTTAGTGTCCCCACGGCCCGGTCCTCAACCAGGCCTCCACCCCCAGGAAGCAGCCCGTGACAGCTGACTAACACCCAGGTACCTGTTTTACTGCTAGGTAACAGGGGCATAGGGTGAAGGAAACTGCCCATGTTTCTTGCCGGCGCCTGGGATCGAACCCAGAACCACAGGATCACAAGTCCAGCGTGCTGTCCACTCGGCCGACCGGCTCCCAGGTAAAGTTGTCAGGTAAAGTGAATTAAAGCAGGGTAAAATCTAAAAGGCCATGTGCTGATGCAAGTGTATCGAGCAGTTTTGTTTTATACTGTATGCACTTCTCATCCGAGGCAAGCGTTTGTCAAAACTGGTCTGGGTATTTTTTATTTGAATAGATTCTAATATAGTACCGTACCATTTTATAGGTGGCTTTCATAAGTTACTTAACTGGCCTTAGAAGACTATACAGTAGTATAGTCAACAGTTTTCTTCGGAACTAATGAAATGGTTGACGTAATATTTAAAAAAATATATAATTATATTGTCTGGTAAGTTCACAAAGAAGGAAAGGTGTAATATTTGTATGCTAGATATTTAATTGGTACCTATTGGTTTGGCCTCCAGTTTCCATTGATAGTTTCTTAACAAAATCACTTGGTAGTCGATTCATTCTTTCAAGCATTACTTTCAGTGAATACTGGTCTTTCATTCAGTCTTCTTGTACGTGTCCTTTGTATCTGCTTGATTACTTCTGGTTTTCAATTTTAATATAATGTATTTTTGCATGGGCAATCCTCAACCTCTGTATCCATTCCAGTTCCTTGGTGCCAGGAAATGGTGATGGCTTCATTGCATATTATACAGATCAACAGATTGAATCCTTTAGTAAAAGTTTGAGTGCTTCACATGAAGGTGGTTTAAATATATTTGAGAAATGTGAAGCTCACAGGCATCCTTTCAAGAAGTAGAAGTGCCAAGATAGGGCAACAGAATACTGTACTCTATATAGAAAAATTAGCAACTTTTAGTTTTTCAGGGAAAACCCCCACCTTCCCTCCTCATCAGTCATAGAAGTTTTGTCTGACTTAATGGGGACCAGAGCCAGAAGCTGACCCCTCACAAAGGTTCAGGAAGTGAGTGACAGTCTACCACCCTGCTGGAAAAAGCCTTCAGAAACTCGGCGAAGCTGCCGCTTTATGAGCTAGGTTTGCTTGGGGTTAGGCATTAATGGCATATTGAGTGTTTGGATGCCATGGAGTCGGCCCCTATGGTGTTTAGGGACCTGGATGTGGTGTTCGTAACTTCCACCTGGGCTAAGTTCATGCCTACTCTTCCTTCTTATGTGGATGTGGTCTGAACTTTCAACCCTTTGTAACTTCAGTCCCTTCTGTGGGGGGGTCTTTGTGCTGCAAAAGGATCATTTTTCATATACCCCTCCATGTAAAAGTGCTCAACTGCTCCCCTGTGGGATCTATGCTGGGTCCTGCATGATGCTTCAGTCCTCTTATTTCAAGAGGTTTCCCTCTTCCTGTGCTGCACACTCAGTGGTCGGCACGGATTTGCTTCGGTACCTCCTGAAGAACTCTGATCTCTCTTCTACAGTGGACCCAGCCTCTTTTGAGTATGGGTTTGTCTCTGCTTATTGGCTACAGTGTGAGGTTTCGGGTTCATCCTGGCTGGCAGACGACCCCCTCTATACATTAAGGGCATGATGGGTTCTGTTTGACCCCCACACTTAATTGATGGGAAATAATTTTCATCTTTCAGGTGTACCCGAGTGACTCCTCTTATGCTCCACTCATGAGGTGCCTGTTTGTTCCTGTGCTTCCCAAGGTTATTGCCAAGTGTCTGGAGGATCACAGGGCTCATTCACACTTGGAGGTGGTCTTGCATGTTTGGGTCCTTGTGATGGGGGCTCTGGGCAAGTCTTGGAGGATGTGACATTGCTGGGTTCTGCCCCCTCCCCCCCCCCAAGTATGGAGGCCTTGCAACCTGTGGTTCCAGCATTGGCAGCCTTGCTTTAGATGCATGCCCTTCTCCTTTGGGAGGTGGTTGCTATGTTTTATTTGACCCACCTCTTGTGTCAACAGGCTATGTTGGCCTGTTCATTAGCTTTGGTCTGTTTTACCCTTTAACCTGCATTCTGCTTTTCACCTCTCATGCTTCCCAAGGATGTTGTTGCATAAGTTTTGTCTTCAATGGCCATTCTTGCTGTCACATTGATCATTCGTTGTTTTCTTGGGGTTTTGCCCCCCCCACCCTCTAGGAGGCAGCCTGGTAAGGTGACCATAGATGACCTTGCTGGCTGTTGGTAAGGGTAGGTCTATGGGGGAGTCCGATTCTCAGGCAGTTATACTTCGAGGAGAGTTCCTCCTCTGCTTAACGTCACATCTATACAACGCTTCCGTGGATGGGATGGATGAGACCAGAAGACATGGCAGGATGTGCAGAATACCCCCGTTGAAAAGCAGAGGTGCAACAGGTACTCTGAGAGAGAACTCTTATCAACATCAGAGGCCCGAGACTGTTCAACACGCTTCCACTACACATAAGGGGCATAACTGGCAAACCCCTCACAGTGTTCAAGAGAGAACTGGATAAGCACCTCCAAAGGATACCTGATCAACCAGGCTGTGACTCATACGTCAGGCTGCGAGCAGCCGCTTCAAACAGCCTGGTTGACCAGTCCAGCAACCAGGAGGCCTGGTCGACGACCGGGCCGCGGGGGCGCTAAGCCCCGGAAGCACCTCAAGGTAACCTCAAGGTATGGTTCTGCTTAGGTGTCCCAGCTCTTTTGGGTTTGCCCCTTTGACACTGCTGTGAAGGGTGGCTGGCTCATTTGTTGGTTGGCTAATTCAAAGCATATACAGTACTACAGGATATTAATTGAGGCTGAATTTGGGCAAATGAAGTGTCCTAAATAGAGAAAAACTTGGAAAATTTATGCAATACAAGTACAGTATATTAAAAAAAGATTTGCAAATCAATTTCTCCATTCTAATACCAGTTAATAGGGTTCCATTTTGGTGATTCAAATTTTTTCTTGTGTAGAATTTAAGGCAAAGTTGCCAACTTTCCAGACAAAACACTTCTTGGTGTACTTACCTAGTTGTGCTCTAACTCATTGGTCCTGCCTCTCAACTGCCAATCAACTGGTGTTCAGATTCCTGGGCCTACTGGGCTCTTATCATATCTACATTTGAAACCATGTATGGAGTCTGCCTCCACCACATCACTGCCTAATGCATTAGGCAGTGTCAGTGCCTAGGCATCAAGATATTGTGTAGATGATATACTGTATTGCTTCCATTTCCATACAATTTATCTACTGAAATTTGAAGTTTCCTATTTAAAGCAAGGCTTCCCGTGGTTTTTTTCCAGGTGTTGTGGGGGAGGGGTTGGGGTGATGACTGGGGTCTTGTCAAATGTGTGCCATAAAGTCAGCTAGAAATGTCTCCAGTGAGTTAGGCAAGGCCCAGCCTTCTGGTAACTTGGCTCCCACAGTTCAAAATGGCTGTAGTCTAGGGAATGATTAGCATACTCTACTGATTGAAGTGAAGTCCAGCTTTACTTATAATTATCTTTATAAATTATCCCCCCCCCCTCCTTCCCCAAATAACATCACATTGCTCTACCACCCCCACCTTTACGTTAAATCCCTGACCCCCACATAGATAGGAGACGAGATGTACATGTGCATACTAGGGTAGGCCTACGTTCCCAGAAGGGGCGGTACAAACTTAAACCAAAACATCCAAAATAATTTCTTCACTTGCCTAGTTACCTGGATACAGCTGACATGATCCCCATGCTCTCGCAAGGACGTAAGAATATGAATGGTGACTTGACTGTCAACAAAATAGGAGTTTGTTTACATCTACTTTAAAGATGCAATACTTCTTCCTTACAAAAACTTACATATAACTAACCCTGTAATTTATTAATTTATGATCAAATAACATTAAAGACCCATCACATTAAACAGGAAATAAAATGATCTTGTATTCCCAAGATAAATAAACATGTATACAACTCGCAAAAATCATTACTCCTGCACTTCGTAGTAAATTATGATTGTAGCGGTGATGGATTGTGTAATGTAAAGCAACAGGCCATTCTTCCTAAAATTATAGTACTTACAGCAACTATTTGACCTTATGTACCAATAATGTGCTGCTAGACTACCAAAAAGTTTATTTTGTAGTATTGAATTAGCCCAGATGGCATTCTAGAAAATAAAAAATGTAACTAAAACCTAGCCTAAAATGTCCAAGCAATCCTAGGACTAATGTACAGTAGTACAGTATATATTTACAGTATATTACATTGTCTAGGAATGTTTAATTTTAGTTTTTAGCTTTTATTTTCTCCGACTATAAAATTAATAGTACGAAAATAAACTTTTTGGGGGTCTAACAGTACTCATTGGTACATGTTAAAGACCAAAGAGTTGCTAAAAGAACTACTGTACTGTCATTTTAGGAGGATGGGTTGGAGGGGTAATAGTATTCATATATTCTTCCATGTGTTGTAATAATGATAAATCATTAGGATAAATTACACACAAATTCCTTTTAGTTTTTACTAAATTTTTGTAATTTAAACAAATACTGTACTAACATTCCTAAAATTTTATTTTCAGTGAGGATCGTGCTCGACGGCGCGACAGAGAAGAACGTGGTTATCGGTCACACCGCCGCAACGAGCCAAACGTGTAACAGCTGATATTGTTATAATCTTTATCATTCATTATTGTATTTGGATTTCCTCGATATTTACTGATAGATATCATATATCATTTACTATAGTGGATATTATATTGATAGAACCAAGCAATTTAATATCATACTACCATTAGCCTTAAGAACGAGTTAGTTTCATTATAAAGAAATATGTAGTTAAAATACATGGATAGGGATATTTGACACGAGATATATTTGATGAAGTGATATAAGTAGGTTAAAACAATTTCACTATCAGCATATTTCATCCTGTTGTGCATAACATTGGGTTCACCCATCTATGTTGGTGATAATTTTTCCCTCTTATGAAGCAGTACAACAACATTTAAGTGTGTAAATATACTAGTGTATGATAGGGAACTTATTAAATGAAAAATGGAACCCATAATGGGCCTCTGAGCTTCTCCCAGCAACCTCTTTCATGGTTATGCACAAAAAAACAAAAATAAAAAAAAAAACACCTGTATGTTATTTGACAGTATACATGACCTGATCGCTTAATCTTTATACACACACATGAAGATATATTCTTATTGTTGTTAGGATTACATAGTAAAGTTGAAAACTGTTGGGATTAGAAACTTCACTTACAAATGGATTACTTTATATTGGTAACTATAGATATAAAAATGATAGTTTTCCCTTATAAACAGTTGATTGATTTGTTCTTATTAGAATGTGGTAGTTAGCTTAAATTACATGACATGAATAGGTTAAGAATTCTTGAAGGTCAAGAGAATGTTTTCAGAGGTGAAAATAGGATTATCCATCAGAAGAATGACATTCAACTTTGTGTGGTTACTAGTGAGGCTTCCTTCAATGAATTACAAATACTAAGCCTGAATATAATAATGACTTTAGGAATGCATCGATTAACTTTATATTTGTGATGCAAACAAGTGCATCGCAAGAGGGTGTTCGCTGCCCGCACTTCTCAGGTGACAACGGTGGAATATGCACATCAAGTGCAAGACAGCCATATTTTTCCTGGTCTCCAAAAAGTTACCATTTTTGTACTGTATCCAACCTTGCTGTATTTATCACTGCCTGTGGCAAACCTCAAATAGTAAAGACCTTGATAGTAGTTTGTGTGAAATGCTAGAATGTACGTACCATTTAGATGTGTTGAATCCATACTCGCCTCTTGTTATGGTATAAGGAATATCCAATGTCTTATAGCTAGGAAAATATAACGCTTTTTATCAGTGCGATTTGATCAGTGGTATTTATTTTAACAGGGTGAAGATGGTTTGTTTGCAATAATTGTTTTTGTAATAGGGATTGTCTGATATTTCTTTTTTACAATGTTAAAATAAAGGTTTAAAAATTTGCTCATGTATTAAGGACATAACGTGTCTATCCACAACACTTTGTAGCAGTGATAAACATTTTAAGTATACAGTATTGTTTTTTGTTAAACTTTACACAAGTTTACCCCCCACAAATTAAAAACTTATTTTCTTATTTTCATGAAAGGTGTATTACCTAAGTGTAATTACCTAAGTGTAGTTACAGGATGAGAGCTACGCTCGTGGTGTCCCGTCTTCCCAGCACTCTTTGTCATATAACGCTTGAAACTACTGACGGTCTTGGCCTCCACCACCTTCTCCACCAACTTGTTCCAACCGTCTACCACTCTGTTTGCGAAAGTGAATTTTCTTATATTTCTTCGGCATCTGTGTTTAGCAGTTTATATCTATGACCTCTTGTTCTTGAAGTTCCAGGTCTCAGGAAATCTTTCCTGTCGATTTTATCAATTCCTGTTACTATTTTGTATGTAGTGATCATATCACCTCTTTTCTTCTGTTCTAGTTTTGGCATATTTAATGCTTCTAACCTTTCCTCGTAGCTCTTACCTTCAGTTCTGGGAGCCACTTAGTAGCATGTCTTTGCACCTTTTCCAGTTTGTTGATGTGCTTCTTAAGATATGGGCACCAAACAACAGCTGCATATTCTAGCTTTGGCCTAACAAAAGTCATGAACAATTTCTTTAGTATATCCCCATCCATGTATTAAAAGCAATCTGAAGTTAGAAAGCATAGCATAGGCTCCTTGCACAATATTCTTTATGTGGTCTTCAGGTGATAGTTTTCTATCTAGAACCACCCCTAGATCTCTTTCTTTATCAGAGTTCTTTAAAGATTTCTCACATAATATATAGGTTGTGTGGGGTCTATGTTCTCCTATTCCACATTCCATAACATGACATTTATTAACATTAAATTCCATTTGCCAAGTGGTGCTCCATATACTTATTTTTCCAGGTCTTCTTGAAGGGCATGACAATCATCTAAAGTTCTATCCTTCCTATTATCTTAGCATCATCAGCAAACATGTTCATATAATTCTGTATACCAACTGGTAGATCATTTATGTAGACAATAAACATCACTGGTGCAAGAACTGAACCCTGTGGTACTCCACTTGTGACATTTCTCCAGTCCGATACATTGCCTCTGATCACAGCCCTCATTTTTCTATCAGTCAGAAATTTTTCATCCATGTTAGAAGCTACCTGTCACTCCTCCAATATTTTCCAGTTTCCAGAACAACCTCTTATGTGGAACTCTGTCGAAAGCCTTTTTTAGGTCCAGATAGATGCAGTCAGCCCAACCATCTCTTTCCTGTAATATCTCTGTTGCTCGATCATAAAAACTGAGTAAATTCGATACACAGGATCTACCAGATCGAAAACCATACTGTCTGTCTGATATTATATCATTTCTCTCCAGGTGTGCTACCCATTTAGTTTTAATTATTTTTTCCAATATTTTGACTATTACACTTGTCAATGATACCGGTCTATAATTAAGGGGGTCTTCCCTGCTTCCACTCTTGTAAATTGGAACTATGTTAGCCTTTTTCCACACATCAGCTACAACTCCTGTAAACAGGGATGCCTGAAAGATCAGTTGAAGAGGGATGCTGAGCTCAGGTGCACATTCTCTCAGAACCCATGGTGAAACTCCATCTGGACCAACTGCTTTGTTCTTATTTAGCTCTTTGAGCATTTTTTCCACTTCGTCTCTAGACACCTCTATGTGCTCTATGTTGTTCTCTGGAATTCTTATTGTATCTGGTTCCCTGAAGATTTCATTTTGTACAAACACACTTTGGAACTTTTCGTTTAATGTTTCACACATTTCCTTTTCATTTTCCGTGAATCTATTTCCCATTTTCAACCTCTGAATATTATCCTTTACCTGCAATTTGTTGTTTATGAATTTATAGAATAGACCTGGTTCTGTTTTACATTTGTCTGCAATCCCTTTTTCAAAATTTCTTTCTGCCTCTCTCCTCACTGCCGTGTAGTTGTTTCTCGCATCTTTGTATCGCTGGTATGATTGGGGGTTTGGCCTCTTCCTGTATTGATTCATTTTTGTGTCTTTTGGTCTCTGGCCCTCTCGCATTTCTGTCGAACCAATCCTGTTTCCTAGTTCTGCTTCTCTGTTTTGGTATAAATTTTTTTGTGCCTTTATCATATATTTCACAAAACTTGACATACATCTCATTCACTTCCTTGCCTAGCAACAAGTCTGTCCAATTATACTCCCTAAAAAATTTTCTAAGGTTGCCATATGTCTCTCCTAAAGTCAGGTTTTTCAATTGCACGACCATCATATTTCTTCCAGATTATAACGCATTGCATACTTTATCCCCAAAAAGACATGGTCATTTTACCCAAGGGGAGGAAGGTACTGAATGTCAAATATTTCTCCTCCTTCTGGTAAATATCAAATCTACATGGAGGGAACGTCACTTCCTCATCCTCGTAGCTTGTTAACATGTTGTNAATCGGTTCAGGAACTGAACCCTCTAGTTCGTTTAGCTAAGCAAATAACAATGTTTGACGCTAGTTACACAATTTTTAATGTTGTATACACATTGTGGGGGGTTTTCTTTTTTGCTTTCACAACTGCAATGCGTACGTCGCCAATGTACATGTGGCAGACGCTTCACGAAACTGTCGGAATTAGCAGAATAGAAAATACGAGAGCAACCGTACAGGGCCTGGGAGCAAGGTCGAGTTAGTCCTTGAGGGTCTCTTCTCAGACTACCCTCACCTGGTCCTGCTCCACGTTGATCGTTGGAATCTCCTCAATGATTTAACCTTTAAGGGACTCCTAGGGTCCTCATCACATTTATAGTTTAGTGAATTAGGCAACTCGGTGTTCAAGACACCTAGAGCTGAAGGCTTGAGTAATTGATTGGTAGTATTCAGAAGTGGTTCAACGGAAACACCGCATAAAGCGTAACAGTAGTTTATTTACTAACTTAACCACTAATACAAAGGGTGTTTGATTTACTTTAGATTGGCGTCAGAAAGGCTATGGTTGCATTAGCGAGACTTGACGTCTGGCTAATCGACTCGTATCCGCTCGTGGAGAAACACCTAACTTAACACAGTTGACAGCCAATCATTAACACGACAACCTAACTGCCGGTATGCAAAGGAACCACAAGAGTTCCAACCGGATACTCGGTAATGATGATATGCAATAAACACAATGGCACTGTCAATGGGACAGGCAATAACATGCACAATAATAATCACACACAATAACTAAATGTGTGGTGTATGTGAAGCTCACATTCACAGACGAGTGAAATGCAGTGATACCACACAGATAACCACGCATTCACCATCGATTCACCTATAACCTGTGACAGGTATGAGTAGGTGAGAACTATGGTTGATACCTCAGATCAACACACACAATAAAACAATGACAAGATCTTGTACTTACAGATAAGGTACCATTTCTTACTCACTCACTCACACATTTATGCAAGAACTCGTAGGTGGCCTGACAGCTGGTTTCGCTCGTAGGCACGGAGGGTACTCGCAGTAGGGTGTACTGTATGTCTACAGACACACGCACACACTCTTGGCACTGGCGGTGAGTAAGGGTGGTGACGTCATGTGGTACAGTGAAGGCGGCGGCAGCTGCAGGTTATATGGTACCATGCACTACACTGTACACTGTGGTACAGGTACACTGAGGTAAAGTCACACACAGATTACTTAGGTGGCGGCACTGCCTTAGTTCACTCTGTCACAACCATCTTTGTCACCAGGGGTTACCTGATACCAGTCTGTTTCGCTCTGGAGATTTGTCACTTTAGGCTTTTGAACGATATATTCACAATCGTGATTCTGGGCGAGTGTGGTTATATCGAAAAGATGCCGAGTTGACTTGACGGTGAGGAATTGACGGTGTTCAGTCTATTGGCCGGTAGACAGAACAGGACACGTCCTCTGTGTAATGGCTCCCTCACGTAAATACTCTACAAGGGCTGCCGGGCATCTCGTGGCACACAACACAGTTACAATTTGACCAATAGCATTGCAGTAAATGGGCGGGAACCAATCATATTGAACGTTCGATGATCAGTAGGAGAGGTAACGTCACGAACACGTCATAGCTGTTATTCTCCATCGCGCTGGTTGACCCCAGAGGTCAGACGGTCGCTGGCGTCTCCCCTCTCTCACGCTCCGCACCGGCCAATGTACTCATTGACCCTGGGTGGCAAGTATGCTTAACTTCCCTGTATCTACTTCCTGCCTGGACATACGGCGGCCTCCGTATTATGAAAGTGTTCCTGGTTAAGTGGGCATTCTGGAGATACCCAACATGCCAGGTCACTATCCAGGGTTAAGAGATAAAGGCCTTGTGCACGAAGTTCGGTGCACTGTGCACTGCAATGAGCCATTCAAGTCAGCAGTGGGAGAATCTTGAGACACACTCTCATACATACATGTACATATATATACGTATACATATCCATACACATACATATCTAATCTCCCACACAAACATCAATAATCTTTGTGTCACAAGTGATCAACAAGAGGCTCACAACAGCCACTATACAAGGCACTTTACATCTATAGTGAGTCACACAGTTACTAGTCTTGCCGCGCACCCACCCAACTGGGCGGCAGCTTTACAGTCATGTGCATGCATTACCTACAGTAAGCAAATTTTGGATACTTCGCTAAGATTTCGGACATCACATCATTATGAATGAAGTACATACACATTTCTTGGACACTATTGATGGTGTTCTCTAAATTCCGCATTTTTTTTCACATTCCATTATATAATGACGCAAAGTATGCCAATAGTTCTGCTGACAGTTTACATTTAGTCAAATCTACATCAGCAGATGTTACAAACTCCCAGAGGTACTTGTAGCCGAGCCTAAGCCTAGCAGTGGTAACATCTAGAAGTCTGCTAACATTATTGGATGACCCATAGACGTGCGGTGCCACTGGAGCGGTTGTCCTGTGAGCCAGCCTGATAAGCGCCTTACCATGTGGTGATTTCGGGGCTCAATGTCTCCTCGGCCCAGTTCTCGACCAGGCCTCCAGGTTGCTGGGCAGGTCAACCAGGCTGATGGACGCGGCTGCTCGCAGCCTGACGTATGCATCACAAACTGGTTGATCAAATATCCTTTGGTGGTGTTTGTCGAGTTCTCTCTTGTACACTTGGGGGGGGGGGGGGTGTCGGCCAGTTATGCCCCTTATGTGTAGTGGAAGCGTGTTGAACAGTCTCGGGCCTCTGATGTTGATAGTTCTCAGAATACCTGTTGCACCTCTACTCTTCAAGGGGGTATTCTGCTCATCCTGCCATGCCTCCTGGTCTCATGTGCTGTTATTTGTGTGTGCCGGTTTGGGACCAGCCCCTCTACTATTTTCCAGGTGTAAATTATTATTGTTAGCCTTCAGGTAATAACCAGACAATTTGGTGTTGAATGTCAATTTGAGACCTGGTGCATACCTGGAGAGGGTTTTGGGAGTTGTTCTACTCTCCAGGCCCGGCCTGAGACCAGGTTCGACTTGTGATAACTTGGTCCAACTGGCCTGATTGGAGATGCACCGGTCCTTGTTATAACCTCGCCTTGGACAAAATAACAAAAATTAAATATATCAAGTAATGCGAGTTAAATGGTGAAAGTGATGGAGCATGTGTGCGTTTGGACCTGGGACAGGGGCAACTAGTATTCCCCTTCGACCCCACGCTCAGATGCCTTTCTCCTATTTTCAATTGTCATTCAGCGTAAATGTACTCCCCAGTGTCTTGTGACACTACAAGATACAGAATAAACAACCCAGCAAGGTTTCTTCCTATTGCTGGTGTTGTATATGCTGCTATGACGGTGTGTTCAGTCACAGAATGAGTGACACTCCCCAATAAACTCGACCCTCAGGGCAAAATTTAACAAAAGATTAATTCCCCCTTCCCGTGTCTGTGCCTATGTATTGTTTAGCTCTAGGGCCTCAAAATCTAGCTATTGAGTGGCTTACTACATTTACTTTTATCGGCAGTGTGCCCTATCATATCTGCTTTGTTAAGCTTTGTGTCGAGATGGCTTCTATTATCTCCGCCTCCAGTCCGCTCCTCTTTCCTTCCACCTTGCCTTGAGGTTACCTTGAGATCGTTCTTGAGAACAATGCCCGGTTTCAGACCTAGCCTCTTGGTTGACTTGACTAGTAAAGGTTGTTGGGCACCGCTGAATGCAATTCTCACGTATGCATCACAGCTCGATTTATCAGGTACCCTTTGGAGATGTTTATGAAGTTCACTTTTCAACGCTTAAATAAGTCACCTGGTTACACCTTTAAATTGGTTGGGTGTTGAAGACTCTTGGGTCACTTAAAAGTACCCTTTGCACTTCGTTTTCAGAGGGGCTGTTTGCTTATTCTGTCATGGGGAAGGTAGGTAGGTAGGTGTGTGTGTATGTGTGTATTCACTTAGTTGTATTCACTTAGTTGTATTTACGGGGGTTGAGCTTTGCTCTTTCGGCCCGCCTCTCAACTGTCAATCAACTGTTTACTAACTACACTAACTACTTTTTTTTTTTCCACACACACACACACACCCCAGGAAGCAGCCCGTGACAGCTGACTAACTCCCAGGTACCTATTTACTGCTAGGTAACAGGGGCATTCAGGGTGAAAGAAACTTTGCCCATTTGTTTCTGCCGGGTGCGGGAATCGAACCCGCGCCACAGAATTACGAATCCTGCACGCTATCCACCAGGCTACCTGGCCCCTATGGACCAGGACCCCTATGTGTGTCAAGGTGAAAGAGACAGGAGAGACGCATGTATCAATGAACCAAGATGAAGACGGAAAATAGAAATAGGAGTTTGAAGTAGAGGGGTTAGGGTTAAATAGGGTGTATGGAAAGAGATATCGACAATGTTGAACAGCACAAGAGCTGCTACAGCAGTATCAACAGCAGCAGCAGCTGGAGGAGCAGCTACATCATCAGTCGTATCACAGCGTGAGAACATATAGTGAGATTAGTAGATAAACACGAGGTGGAACAATATGTGCTGTAGGCCACTACGGTAGAGTGGCCTACAGCACATATAGAGGTAGGCCACTATGGTAGAGTGGCGTACCGTAGAGTGTAGTAGTAACCTGGTTAATGTCTACAGTACAGTGACCGTCAATATTTACCATGGGGGGGGGGACTTTGATTCCCAGAATCAACACAGGTAAGACAATTATGAGAACGTGCTGTTGTTGCTGTTTTAGATTTAGCTACTCAGAACGAAGTGTCCATGTAGCACGGGCTATGGTGAGCCTGTAAAGAACGTGCTTTGTCAGTATTACTATATACCTCTTGGAAGGGATATGAGGACAGTGATTTGGGATAGAGCATACTTGGAGCACACCTGGAGAGGGTCTCTGGAGTTTTTCTACTCCCTGAGCCCGGCCTGAGGCCAGGCTTGACGTGTTAATTTTGTCCAACAGGCAGTTGCTTGGAGCGGCCTGCAGGCCCCCACATCCACTACAGCCAGGCTGGTCCGGCACGTCTTGCAAGAACTTGTCTAAGCGCCTCTTGAATACATCCACCTTTGTTCCGGAAATATTTCTAATGCTTGCTGAGAAGGTGTTGAATAGCCGTG
>WNGS01028583.1:7418964-7432997 GCA_020271785.1 Procambarus virginalis | reverse complement strand
ACACACACACCACACACACACACACACACACACACACACACACCTCCCCAAAGAGCCGTAACACCAGTAGAAAGTCCCACAGGGCTCTACTTGGACCCATCCTGTTTCTAATGTATGTAAATGATCTTCCGAGGGATAGATCTTCCTCTCAATGTTTGCTGAGAGCAAAATTATGAGAAGGATAAGACAGAGGAGACAGTTGACTCAAGCTACAGAGAGACCTGACAACTGGCAGGAATGGTCGAAATGGCTGTATAGAGTTAACCAGAGAAATGTAAGTAATGAAGATAGGGGGGAACAGGAGCGACACAAGGTACCATTGGGGTGAAATCCTCAAAGTCAGAAGAGAGAAAGACCTGGGGTTGATATCACCCAGACTGTCCCAGAGCTCAATCAAAAGGATACATCAGCGCATAGCAGTGGCCAACATAAGAACCCCTTTAGAAACTTGTGAAGGAATCTTCAGAACCTTATACCACATAGTAGACCAATCCTGGAAATGCGTCCAGCCTGGAGTCCATACTAGTTAACACATAAGACAAAGTAAAGAAGTTCAAGGTTGCCACAGGTACGTACCCGGATGAGAGTATGAGCTACAAGAAAGGCTAAAGGATAACCTCACGTTCTGGAAGACAGAAGAGTAGGGGGGACATGATACCACCTACAAAATTCTCAGGGGAATTGACAGGTGATAAAGACAATTTCACACGGGGGCACACGACAAATGGAACAGGTGGAACGTAGTCCCAATGAGCCACAGAGATTAGAAAGAACTTTTTTAGTGTCAGAGTGTTATAAATGGAATGCACTGTGAAGTGATGTGGTGGAGGCTGACTCCATACACAATTTCAAATGTAGATCCGTCAATCAACAGGTGACAGTTTCCCAGCCTATTGGGCTCTATCTCTATCTACACTTGAACCTGTGTATGGAGTCAGCCTCCACCACATCGCTTCTAAATGCATTCCATTTGTCAACCACTCTGACACTAAAAGTTCTTTCTAATCTCTGTGGCTCATTTGGGCACTCAGTTCCACCTGTGCCCCTAGTGCGTGTGCCCCTTGTGTTAACACCTGTCTTTATCAACCCTGTCGATTCCCTGAGAATCTTGAATGTGGTGATCATGTCCCCCCTAACTCTTCTGTCTTCCACGAAGTGAGGTTTAATTCCTGTAGTCTCTCTCGTAGCTCATACCTCTCAGCTCGGGTACTAGTCTGGTGGCAAACCTTTGAACCTTTTCCAGTTTAGTCTTATGCTTGACTAGATATGGACTCCATGCTGGAGCCGCATACTCCAGGATTGTCTGACATATGTGGTATATAATGTTCTGAAAGATTCCTTACACAAGTTTCTAAAGGCCGTTCTTATGTTAGCCACCTGGCGTATGCTCTGATGTTATCCTCTTGATATGAGCTTCAGGGGACAGGTCTGGCGTGATATCAACCCCCAGGTTCTTGCTCTCTCTCTGACTGTTGAAGGATTTCATCTCCCAAATGTACCTTGTATCTGGTCTCCTGCTTCCTACCCCTATCTTCATTACATTACATTTGCTTGGGTTAAACTCTAACAGCCATTTGTTCGACCATTCTGCAGCTTGTCCAGGTCTTCTTGGAAGCCTTGAAGCCTCAAGCTGTCCTCCTCTGTCTTATCCTTCTCATAATTTTGGCGTCGTCAGCAAACATTGAGAGGAATGAATCTATACCCTCTGGGAGATCTTTACGTATATCAGAAACGGATAGGTCCAAGTACAGAGCCCGTGGGACTCCACTGGTGACTTCACGCCAGTGTGTGTGTGTGGTTGTGTGTGTGTGTGTGGTGTGTGTGTGTTGTGTGTGTGTGTGTGTGTGGTGTGTGTGTGTGTGTGTGTGTGTGTGTGTGTGTAGTGGGGTGAGTGTATCTACCTCCCAGACGGGATTGGCTTCCCTTCATAAAGTTTCGAGACACCGCCCTCACACACTTAAGTTTCGTTACTCCCCCCCTCCCCTCATACACTTAACAAGATTACTGTTGATCACAATTACTCGTATAAACACACCAAAAATACTGAGTTTCATGTCAAAATTGTCACTTATTATACTTACATTTTTCTTTCTTTTCGCATAGTTTTAAAATGGTGTAATAAGCCAACTTAAATGTTTTTTTTCCTGTTGTGTGGTCAACGCACATCCGTAGCGAGCGTGCGTCACTTGTTGCGTGAGTGCGTCACTTGTTGCGTGCGTGTGTGTACACATGTTTTTGTAGGTTGGTCTGTACATGCGCAGCCCTATACTTGCTGGGTACAGTGCTACAGTACAGTGCTACGCTCCCCGGTGGTGTCGCCTGTCTGTTTCTTATCGTGTGTGATCGTAAAACTGTGTAATGAATTGGCTTCTGCTATCTCACCCCCTCGGCCTCTAGCAAGTTGCCTTTATCATGGCGCTACTCAAGTTCTCTGTATCCCGTGGAGACTCTTGTCTGCCACGCCCCTTGTTCTATCTATCTGTTATTATAGAACCTTAGTTCTATCCATTTCTCATACGGAACATGTAATATTTGGTCATCCTTGTCTGTTCATCTGAGAGTCTTGTACTATCGTTAGCTTGTCTTTTTTCTTCTCTTGCATGTGATGGGTCGGACTTTCAAAACCAGACGGCCTTGTGGGACGGCCCGGCCTTTCGGCCCCCGGCCGGCTTCGTTGTTTGTCTCTAGTCTCTTGACTTTCATAGTTTGCTTCGTCTCTTCTTGGGGCGGGAGTGTCAGACGAGGCTGAATATTGCAGGGTGAATATTATGGTCTGTCAAGCTTTATGAAGACTCCTTTCCTTTCCTTATGTTCATCAGCGTTGCACACGCCACTGATGTTATCCTGTTTTTGTGCAACTTTGGGGTTTGGTAGAGGGGTCACCTATGTTCGTATCTTCAAATTCCATGATTCTTTGCCTTTTTTCATATGGTTTAAGGATGGTTCTCAATATCTCTACACTTATCGTTGGCTTGCATTTGTCAAGGTTGAAGTCCAGTAGCCATTTCTTAAGCTATTCCTAAATTTTTTCGAGGATTCATCAAGCATTTGCCTAACCTGCTTGATGGTGTTCTGGGAGTTCTACTCCCCAAGCCCGGCCCGAGGCCAGGCTTGACTTTGTGAGAGTTTGGTCCACCACGCTGTTGCTTGGAGCGGTCGCAGGCCCACATACCCACCACAGCCCGGTTGGTCCGGAACTTCTCTTAGAAAACGGTCCAGTTTTCTCTTGAAGATGTCCACGGTTGTTCCGACAATATTTCTTATAGTCGCTGGGCGGACGTTGAACAACCGCGGACCTCTGATGTTTACACAGTGTTCTCTGATTGTGCCTATGGCACCTCTGCTCTTCACTGGTTCTATTCTGCATTTTCTTCCATATCGTTCACTCCAGTACGTTGTTATTTACAATGTAGATTTGGGACCTGGCCCTCCAGTATTTTCCATGTGTATATTATTTGGTATCTCGTCTCCATTCTAGAGAGTACATTTGGAGAGCTTTGAAACGATCCCAATAGTTTAGGTGTTTTATCTCGTCTATGCGTGCCGTATATGTTCTCTGTATTCCCTCTTTCAGCAATCTCTCCTGGTCTGAAGGGGGAAGTGAGTACTGAGCAGTACTCGAGACGGGACAACACAAGTGACTTGAAGAGTACAACCATTGTGATGGGATCCTTGGATTTGAAAGTTCTCGTAATCCATCCGATCATTTTTCTGGCTGACGCAATATTTGCTTGGTTGTGCTCCCTAAACGTTAGATCGTCGGACATCATTATTCCCAAATCCGTGACATGCTGTTTTTTCTACTATGGGAAGATTCGATTGTGTTTTGTACCCTGTATTATGTTTCAGATCCTCATTTTTGCCGTACCTGAGTACATGAAATTTATCACTGTTAAACATCATGTTATTTTCTGCTGCCCAATCGAAAACTTTGTTGACAGCTGCTTGTAATTTTTCAATGTCTTCAGCAGAGGTAATTTTCATGCTGATTTTTGTGTCATCTGCGAAGGATGACACGAAGCTGTGACGTGTATTTTTGTCTATATCTGATATGAGAATAAGGAACAGCAGTGGTGCAAGGACTGTACCTTGAGGTACAGAGCTTTTAACATCGCTTGAACTCGATTTTATTTGATTGACTGTTACTCTTTGTGTTCTGTTCGACAGGAAATTGAGTATCCAGCGTCCGTCTTTTCCAGTTATTCCCATTGACCTCATTTTGTGTGCTACCACCCCATGGTCACATTTGTCGAACGCCTTTGCAAAGTCTGTGTATACAACATCTGCATTTTGCTTTTCTTCTAGGGCTTCTGTGATTTTGTCATAGTGGTTGAGTAACTGTGACAGACAGGATCTTCCCGCTCTAAATCCATGTTGTCTTGGGTTGTGTAACTCATTGTTTTCCATAAAATTAGAAATTAGATTCCTAATCACTCTTTCAAACACTTTTATTATGTGTGATGTTAGTGCAACTGGCCTATAATTTTTTGCCAAGGCTTTACTTCCCCCCCTTGTGCAATGGAGCTATATCTGCAGATTTTAAGTGCTGCTGGTATCTCCCCTGTATCTAGGCTCTTTCTCCATACTACGCTGAGTCCTCTCGCTACTGGTACTTTACATTTCTTTATGAATATTGAATTCCATGAGTCAGGCCCAGGAGCTGAGTGCATAGGCATATTGTCAATTTCTCTTTCAAAGTCTTCCGAGTTTGTGGTAATATCCGTTATATTATCTGCAGCTTGAATGTCATTCATAAAGAAGCTCTCTGGGTCATCAACTTTCATGTTGTTTATTGGTGTGCTAAACATAGCCTCATACTGGCTTCTTAGAATTTCACTAATCTCTTTGTTGTCCTCTGTGTACGTACCTTCATTTGTAATTAACAGTCCAATACTGGCAGAGGATTTTGATTTTGCGTATGTGAAAAAATATTTAGGATTTTTCTTTATCACTTGTATAGTTTTGTCTTCCAATTCCATTTCCTCACTCATATGATCGCTTCAATGTTTGTTCTATTTCTTCGATCTCCCTGCTTAGGCTTATTTTCCTTGCTTGTGATAGTTGTCTGCCGAAGCATTTCCGTTATTTTTTCCTTCTGTACAGTCGTCTGCGTTCTCTATTCCCTGTGTGGGAGTTTTGTCGCTTTAAGATCGTCTCCCATTGAATGGTTGTAAGGTCTATATTGATTTTTTCCCAGTCGGTCTTCTTATTGTTGAAATTGAATTGATTGAATATTCCTTCTCGCTTGTTGGGTCTCTTAGACCTACTACCGTTATTTATGCTAGTTCGCACTTCAATGAGCTTATGGTCTGAGTATGAAGTATGTGAGATTATGTCTGATTAGTTCACCATTGTTTGTGAATAACAAGTCTAGTGTGTTTTCGTTCTTAGTTGGTTCTGTAATCTGTTGATTGAGCGAGAATTTGTCACAATCTCAAACGTTCTCTGACCTGTGGTTGGTTATTTCCCGGGTCATTCCCTGCTATGATATTTGTGTTTGCCATTCTCCATCTTAGACTCGGTAAATTGAAATCTCCAAGGAAGATAATATCTGGAGCTGGGTTTGCTAGGTTATCAACTATGTTCTCTATTTTGTGCATCTGCTCTGTGAATTCCTCAACCGTTGTATCTGGCCGTTTATATATTAGAATAGTAATTAGGTTTAGTTTCTCTACCTTAATTCCAAGTACCTCTACCACCTCATTAGTTGAGTTTAGTAGTTCTGTGCATACCAGGTCCTCTTTAATATACAGACCTACTCCTCCATTTGACCTAGTTTTTCTATCACATATATATAAATTATAATTTGGAATCCAGATTTCACCATCCATGTAATCTTTTGTATGAGTTTCCGTGAATGCCTCAAATATTGAGTTTGACTCAAATAGGAGGCCATTTATGAACTTAACTTTATTTCTTGACTTTGGCTTTAAACCTTGAATGTTGCAAATATGAATGATTGTCCATATTTTGTCACTTCTGGAAGGTTTTGGTAGTTCTCCCTCCTCTCTACCCTGACCCAGGGTGTGTTGTTGTGGCAATGGTTTGTCCAGTTTTGGAAGTGATACTGGGGAGTGTGGTAGTGACTGTGTAGTTGGGGGGTGTAGTATGTGTGGGCTTGATGACGAACCGTAGTCCAGTCTTGGGCATTTCCCCCTCTCCATCCGTACTCCTGCCACGTTTCTGCCTGTCTGTTTCTGCCTGCCTCTAAAAAATTTTCAGGGCTATTATATTGGACTTCTTCCCTTATATAGCGATGTGTACCTCTGACGTGGAAATCAGGGCAATGAAACCGTTTACGAAACCCATACATCTTTCCGTTCACTAAGGCTGTAGGAGACTCGAGCCGCGGACCCCACGTGTGTAAGGCCGAAGCTCTATAGACCGAGCAGTAGGATGCTGCTTCTGGAAACTTTCCTTGTTAAGGCTACTCAATAGCTCGATCGATAGAGCTTCGGCCTCTCACGCGTGGGGTCCAGGGTTCGAGTCTCCTAGAGCCCAGGTGAATGGAATGTTTATTACCACGGAAGTGTGGAGGACAATTTTCTGTACATCTTTCTTCACTCATGGCAGCTTTGTCCACAATAAACAGTTTATGAGCAACGAATCGCTACAGTTGTTTATAACAATGATAACCTTGGGTTGTGACGTTTCGAATCTCGTGAACTATTGGATTGTAAACAAAGCCGCCATGTTTTAAAAAAGATGTAGAGGTTTCGTAAGGGGCTGTGTATATGCTTGGTGAATGGTAGCGCTGGTGCTGCTGCATCCATTGGCACTCTTTAGTTCTGGCGCATCAGATTTGCGTCATCCGCATACATGGAGATGTACACGTGTGTGCATATATTCAAACGCACGCATGTGTGCGTGCAAGCACATATGTACGTATATGTAAACGCGCGTGTCCACATATGCAAGTGTAATGCGTGATCATTTCAACCAGCTTGCACCTGGATTGTACCTGGATGGAATTCTGGGAGTGCCTGTACTTCTCAAGTCCGGCCCGAGGCCAGGTTTGTCTTGAGAGCTTGGTCCAACAGGGTGGTGATTGGAGCGGCCCCCAGGCCCACGTATCCACTACAGCCCGGTTGTACTGTACAAGCCCGGCACTTCTTGCAGATATCTATTCAGCTTTTTCTTTGACATCCAAGTTTGTTCCGATATTTCTTATACTCGCTGGGAGGATATTGAATAACTGTAGACCTCTGATGTTCATAGTGTTCTCTTATTGTTCCTATGGCACCCCTGCTCTTCACTGGCTCTCTTCTGCATTTCCTTCCATATCATTCACTCCAGTATGTTGTTATTTTACTGTGCAAATTAGGGACCTGGCTCTCCAGGTTGTAGTGGATATGAAGGCCTGCGGGCCGCTCCAAGCAACAGCCTGTTGGGCCAAGTTATCACAAGTCAAGCCTGGCCCCACACCGGGCTTGGGGAGTAGAAAAACTCGCTAAATCTTTTCCAGATATGCTCTTGGTATATACTATTACCTGCTTGATACCTGCTTGATGGGGTTCTGGGAGTTCTACTTCCCAAGCCCGGCCCAAGGCCAGGCTCGACCTGAGAGCTTGGTCCACCAGGCTGTTGCTTGCAGCGGGCCATACACCCACCACAGCCCGGCTGGTCCGGAACTTCTCTTAGAAAACAGTCCAGTTTTCTCTTGAAGATGTCCACGGTTGTTCCGGCAATATTTCTTATAGTCGCTGGGAGGACGTTGAACAACCGCGGACCTCTGATGTTTATACAGTGCTCTCTGATTGTGCCTATGGCACCCCTGCTCTTCACTGGTTCAATCTTGCATGTTGGTAAATTTGATTGTGTCTTGTACCCGGTATATTCTTTTAAGGTCTTTATTTTTTTCCATAACTAAGTACCTGGAATTTATCACTGTTAAACGTCATGTTATTTTCTGCTGCCCTGTCAAAAACTGGATTAAAATTGAATGTAGTTTTTCAGCGTCTTTTACACAAGTTACTATCATGCGGAGTTGGTGTTGATATAGGTTATCTTTTCAGGGGTTTGGTTATCATGCATAAAGCTGTCCGGATCTTCCACTATCATGGGATGTTAACCATGAAAGCTGCTCTTTTAGGATTTCACGAAGCATGAAAGCTTCATGCTGCTCTTTTAGGGTTTCACGAAGCATGAAAGCTTCATGCTGCTCTTTTAGGGTTTCACGAAGCATGAAAGCTTCATGCTGCTCTTTTAGAATTTCACTAATTTCTTTGCCATTTCTTGCTATTTTCTTTACCACAAGGTACCTCAAGGTACCCTCTGTGTGTGAACCTTCGCCTTTAAGCATAGGTCTATTACTGACGGATTTTTTTTATTTCGATTTAACATATGTGAAGAAATATTTTGGATTTATCCAAATAAGTCTTTATTTAGTCCTTGTATTAAATGCTGGGACTGCCGTACCTTTCACTCAGTCTGGGTATTCTGTGGATGTAATTAACCTTTTTCTTTAGTACAGTTGATTAGCACGCTTCGTCTTCAATAGATTTAAGCCGCAATAATGCCTTTAGCAATCGGCCAGTCGTCCATATGCACTTTCATTCAAGCCTGGCCTCGGTCAAGCCTGGCCTCGGTCCAGCCTGGCCTCGGTCGGACTTGGGGAGTAGAAGGAACTCCCCAGAACCCCATCAAGCAGGTATTATTCACCTCCACTCACTGTCACCCGCTGACATCACCAACCATTCACTGGTGATGATCTCTCTATCCACTCTACAACTCTTCACACATCACATGGTATTAACCAGTGTATCACAGGTGGGCGTGGAGTAAGACAAGGCACGATGTTTCTGAGAGCTCACCGTGTCATTTATCATGTAACTCCTGACTGTAATAAAAGGGAAGGGGTACGTTATGACCCCTAGTTAGTGCGGTATATCGTGTAGAGTTTTGTAAGAGCTCGCAGGATGAATGGCTCCCATTTTTTATGTTTTCTATTGAGGATTTTTCTTCTAATCCTTTTGCTGCGCTAAGGCTTCTTGTTACAGAGGGCAGAGAGCCGAGGTATTAATATCTGTGAGAAGACCAACACACCACAAGACAGTGCCTTGGGCGGTCTATATTGGCTCTATGACAGCTGCCAGCAATACTACCCATCACCACCAACCACCTACACGTCCACCAGCACCACCACCACCCCACCACCTACACCACCACCACCAACACCACCACTCACAGCACCACCACCACCATACCAGCCACACGCCACGCACCACTAACCACTCCCGCACTACCAACACAATGCACCACTACCACCATCACCACCACCATTACAAGCACCAGGAACGTTTCCCACACCACCACCACCCTCAAAACACCACTTTCCTCCTCCCCTACACAACCCAAAACCCTGGTACACATAAGAAGCCGTTATACTTGGAGTGGGTCCTGGGGACTCCCCAAGCGCGGCACCTCTTGCAGGAACGTGGCATTTTCTCTTAAACAAGTCCACTTTGTTTAAGCCGTGACCATCTGATGTTCACAGTGTTATCCGATTACCTTCACCGGGACTGTTCTGCATATTGATGGACCAAGGCACAAGCCAGCTCTTGCAACAAGACTCTTAGTCATGCTACAAAGGCAGCGTATCTTGAGGTTATCTTAAGATGATTTCGGGGCTTTAGTGTCCCCGCGGGCCGGTCCTCGACCAGGCCTCCACCCCGAGGGAAGCAGCCCGTGACAGCTAACACCCACGTACCTATTTTACTGCTAGGTAATAGGGGCATAGGGTGAAAAACTCTGCCCATTGTTTCTTGCCGGCGCCTGAGATCGACCCGGGACCACAGGATCAATTGTCCAGCGTGCTGTCCGCTCGGCCGACCGGCTCCCCTAACAGGCGTACTAACGGAGAGTGAACCAGCCGGCAAACGCAGCATATTTGCAAGGCCATATACCGCTAACACCGAGGGCTTACACGCAGCCGCCAGAGATTGTAAATGTTAAACCACGCTAACAAAAAGTAATGACTTTTACGAGTCTTGTTATAAGATTGTGACCTCTTCCCCCACACTCAAGACATTTAGTAATTTCCGTTGTCGCTGTACGGGAAACCTGTTAGGCCTATCGAGGTCCCACCTTGGACGACTAACTGACCTTTTCCAGGATGCAACTCAACCGCTGACTCCCGGGTACCTACTGTTAACCACAGGTGAACAGAGACATCAATTGAAAGAAAACGCGGTCAACAGCTTCTGTTCCTTGGGGATTGAACCCGGTTACTCGATTGTAAGCCTAAGGACGTAGACCACTGTGCTAAAGTTAGCTCTTAATTACCAATACTCTCCAGAATTACTTTAAAATGACTCCCCATAGAATCACGAGCCATTATTACACCACGCTCGCCTGGCATTTCACGAGCACTTTGTACTGGGTTCGAATCCTGGCCGGGGAGGATTGACTGGGGGCCAAAACCTTAACTGTAGCCTCTGTTTACCCAACAGTAAATGGGTACCCGGTTGTTAAACGATTTGGCGGGTCGTATCCGGGGAACATAGGATTAAGGACCTGCCCGAACGATACGCGCGCTAGTGGCTCTACAAGAATGTAAGAACTCTTGTATACTTGTATAGGAGGCCTGGTCGACGACCGGGCCGCGGGGACGCTAAGCCCCGGAAGCACCTCAAGGTATATATCAAAATATAAAAAAAATACTTAAAAAGAATTAAAAAACTCTAACCTTAAGCTCTATACTTTAAACACCTTTAGACTCTACACACTCAGGTTCTAATTGACTGGTTGCAATTTATTTAATGTTTTCTTGAACGGTTTGTGTTGTCGTTGAAGGTTTGTTATAATGATCAGAAGCATATTTTATACAATTTTTTGTTACCTTCGTTAATGGTTACTTTAAGTATTTTCATTATTACTGCCAGTTTAATATTACTAACACAATCATATTGTGCGCTGCGCGTGTATTACCTAGTTGTGCTTAGGAGGTTGAGCTTCGGCTCTTTGGCCCCGCTTAGGTCGGTAGTTGGTCAGGGGTCCTGGAGGAAGGTCCGTACCCGCAAAGTTGTGTTGTTTTATAGATTCAGCTACTCTGAACAAGTTCCAAGTAGCACGGGCACGGGCTATGGTGAGCCCCTAACTTACACTGGCAATAGGAGCGGGGCAAGAAGCCTGGGCTATGGTTAGCCTCGTGGACAGATTCTCCCGTGACCCGCACAGGCTTCGTGTCCTTAACAACGGGAACTACACCACACCACCACACCTTTACCTTCATCTCTCCTACCATGAATGAGGACCGGAGTCACAAGGTCACATTTACTATGGCCGCCGTCATTAACCCTCCCAGCACACAAACTCACCTGGGGAAAAATAAAGAAACGCGTTACATATAGAAAATAACTTCGGATAATATTCAATTAATAATTACATTACAATAATCAAAATACAACGACGAAATTAAAAATTAATAGAAAAATCCTACATACAACGGCATTAAGAGATACGTCATTGATATACAAGGCTACATAACTGACCAACCTCTCACGGTGTCCAAGAGAAAACTCGATAAACACCTCCAAGATATGGCAACTTTTACAGTGGCATCAAAATCTTCCATAGAAAAGATGCAGATGATGTTAATCTCTTGCTTGACAGCCTATTCACTTGCTACAGTCAAGTACGTCCCAGCTGCTGCGTCTGGGTACAAGTAACAGCATCAACAACCCAACAGGTGTTCTGAGCAGTACATGCGCATGGGGGCGCCTGACAGCTGAGTGGACAGCGCTTCGGATTCGTAGTCCTGAGGTTCCGGGTTCGATCCCCGATGGAGGCGGAGACAAATGGGACAAAAGGTTTCTTTCACCCTGATGCCCCCTGTTACCTAGCAGTAAATAGGTACCTGGGAGTTTGGGACAGCTGCTTATGGGCTGCTTCCTGGGGGGGGGGGGGGGGGGATGGTGTAACAAAAAGGAGGCCTGGTCATGTACCAGGCCGCAGGGACGCTAAGCCCCGTAAAATTATCTGAAGATAACCTTAAGATGCTGCTATGGCGGCTTGTTCACTCACCAACCCGCCCTTTAAAACCGTACATAGCATTTTAACGTATAAATCCCATACGGCAAAAAACTGACCACCGAAAAATCATTGCAGCTTGCGAAACTGATGTGATGTCCCGCTTTCTATTCTTGGGTCCTGGGATAGGTTGGGTCAATTTAGTACATCAGTTAAGTGACGGAGAGAACGCGATGCACTCACAGGATGAGCGACACTGCCCAATAAACTCGCCCCTCTAGGAAAAGGAAAACAACCAACTGCTTAAGCTATAGATTTGGCGAATCAGTGATATGGAACAGTGCCTCCCAGAAGCTCACACTATATTTTTTTTTTTTTTGAGATATATACAAGAGTTGTTACATTCTTGTACAGCCACTAGTACGCGTAGCGTTTCGGGCAGGTCCCTGGAATACGATCCCCGCGCGAAGAATCGTTTTTTCATCCAAGTACACATTTTTTACTGTTGCGTTAAACAGAGGCTACAGTTAAGGAATTGCGCCCAGTAAATCCTCCCCGGCCAGGATACGAACCCATGACATAGCGCTCGCGTATCGCCAGGCGAGTGTCTTACACACTACAAACCACGGAGACTGGTGAATATATAGACTAGATATCAACAGTGCCAACCATGGAAAGATAACGTGGAGATAATTACCACCATCTTGTATCTTGGAGCAGTCGCTAAAGGCAAAGGACTCACTCAACATAACCTTGAACTGGATCCCATCCCATATTGGAATCCCATTAAATGAGAAAGCTGATGAAATTGCTAAACTGGCAACTCGTCATCCAGTGATAGATAAAACAATTCAACCCAGCCTAGAGAACATTAAAAACATCATCACCAAAAACTCTCACACCTCAACAAAGCCTACCTACACCAGAGAATAGCTGAAGGCTTCGCCCTCTGCAACATGGTATCTTCAGGCAACTAAATTAGAAAGGTTAAATATATCCAAAGGAATCCACAGGGAAATAGCAGTTAGGTTATATAGACTAACGTCTAGGTTACAGATGCAACTGGGAGATTGGTGAACCCCGACAGAGAGAGTGCATCTTCTGCCAAACTGTCACAGAAAAGCACTACTTCACTATCTTCACTACTCTAGAATGTGAAGCAACCAACGACCTTAGAAGAGCTTTAAGAGTTCCTGTATCTTGCTGTGGCACCCTGAAGCCATCAACAGAGCCACTCTCCTGGTCAACAAAGGTGTCCAGCAGCTGGACGCCCTCATAAAGACTGTGAAGCAGTATCCCTCCCCCGCGATAAACAGCTCGATGATTAAATGCAATGGCATAATAATGAAAAGAATTACGGAGAAAAGAAAAAAAAATTGTACCACTTAAGGGCATATTCATGCCCGTGCCACCTCTTGGGTGGCTTAATCCTTATCAATCAGGAGTAACCACCATTGGTCACCATTTGGTCCGGGAGAACATCTCCCGTCACGCAGGGTGCCGTCGCACCTCCACAGATCACAAGTATCATCACTCGATACTGTAATGGCTCATAAGGGCCACCACTTACGGGCTATTCATGCCCGTGCCACCTCTTGGTGGCTTAATCTTTATCAATCAATCAGTGCCAACCAGAAAATCATGGTAAGGAATCCACTGGGGGGGGGGGGGTTTATCTTCTTGAGGTTATCTTGAGAGATTCGGGGCTTTTTTAGTGTCCCCCGCGGCCCGGTCCTCGACCAGGCCTCACCCCAAGGAAGCAGCCTGTGACAGCTGACTAACACCCAGGTACCTATTTTTACTGCTAGGTAACAGGGGCATAGGGTGAAAGAACTCTGCCCATTGTTTCTCGCCGGCCCTGGATCGAACCCGGACCACAGGATCACAAGTCAGCGTGCTGTCCGCTCGGCCGACCGGCTCCCCCAGTCGGGTAGAGGCAGCCTGGATATCAATAACCACGGGGTTGGTAAATACCTAATGGTCATTGTACTCAGTGGGACCTTAACTCGGCTCGGTTAAGTTCGGACAAAATAGTACCTGCTTCACTAACTATTATTCTATTC
>WNGS01028583.1:7381602-7398997 GCA_020271785.1 Procambarus virginalis | reverse complement strand
GGAATTTAAATTGAATTTGTACTTTTGTGGCTACATATACGTGACATCACACAGTTCACTCGCAGTAACAAACTTAAACAAGAGAATAACCGAACTCAATTACGGGCTCACTATAGCCCGTGCTACATGGACATTTTGTTCAGGGTAGCCGAATCTAAAAACAACAACAACATAGGTCACACCCTTCCATTATAGTGCACACCCTTCCATTATAGTGCACACCCTTCCATTATAGTGCACACCCTTCCATTATAGTGCACACCCTTCCATTATAGTGCACACCCTTCCATTCTAGTGCACACCCTTCCATTCTAGTGCACACCCTTCCATTCTAGTGCACACCCTTCCATTCTAGTGCACACCCTTCCATTCTAGTGCACACCCTTCCATTATAGTGCACACCCTTCCATTATAGTGCACACCCTTCCATTATAGTGCACACCCTTCCATTATAGTGCACAACCTTCCATTATAGTGCACAACCTTCCATTATAGTGCACACCCCTTCCATTATAGTGCACACCCTTCCATTATAGTGCACTTACGTGGTAAGTCTAATATCCAATGGTCTCTTACCCTAACAGCACACCGGTGAGACCGGGGGCTAAAATACACTTACTGGTTGACCACTGGTATAGCCGAGCAAATTAATATGAAAAATACAAATAATCTTTCTTCACATTGAGAAAAAACACTTGAAGTAGCAAGATGAGTGGTGATTCAACTTCAAAATTACGAAACCATTCTGAAACTGCTTGTGTATTTCATCACATCTAGCTGCAGAGCTGTGGCACTTGGCACCCGGGGGAACAAAGTTGGGCCTTACAACCTGATAGATACTCTTAGATAAATAAACACAATAAGTCAAATATGACACAAATAGTTAAGTACATTGGTATGGTGAAAACAGCTTTCCTACTTCTTGTGTTGTGCTGTCAGCCACCAGGCAAAAATTTCCTTCTGAAACATTTGTTTCATAGTTCATGCAAGTTGTTGATAATTCATTGTCGGGGGACAGGCGGCCAGTGTGTGTTTGTGTGTTAGGCTTATATCGAGGTCTCCCTCCCCGCCACCCGCAGGCCGTATTAGACCTTGCCCAGGAAGCCGACTAACTCCTGGGTGCTTACTTGCTGCTAGGTGAACAGGTGCATTAGGTGATAGTAAAGGCACCCAACCATTTCTGTCCCGCCTGAAATTATTAACCTATGATATAAATTTAACAGTAGGCAGCTACCCAGTTTGCCTAGTGTTGGCAGTGGTTTTGACCCAACTAACCTTGCCTATTACATACATACATACATACATATTCTTCCCTAACCTATCCTAATAGCAAGAGTGCAAAATTTCAGCCATAATTAACAACCTATAAGAATTAGCAGTTATGCCACTTCCGGCAAAGGAGACGTTTGATTGATTTTGAGCCAAATGTGTTGTCATGCTATACTAACCAGTATCTGAGGAGCACAGCATCCTAATAATAATAATAATTATAATTATAATAATTCTTTATCTAGGTACAAGTACATACAAATTGAGTTACAAGCAGTGTTAAATTTCTAGATAGAACCAGTATATGCAGTACTACAGGGTAAGCCTAAAACCACTAATACGCACAGCATTTCGGGCAACTGGGCAATGTACAGTATTTAAATAGCTCAACATCCAATTTAGTTGGGCTCTGAAAGGTTGTCCATAAATCATATGTTAAGGGGGCCCTGACAGCTGAATGGACAGCGCTTCAGATTCGTAGTCCTGAGGTTCCGGGTTCGATCCCCGGTGGAGGCGGAAACAAATGGGCAAAGTTTCTTTCACCCTGATGTGTCTCTTCATCTAGCAGTAAATATGTACTTGGGAATTAGACAGCTAACACTTTAACTAACTCTCACACTGTGGGCTGCTTCCTGGGGGTGTGTAACAAAAGGGAGGACTGGGCCACGGGGATGCTAAGCCCCGAAATAATCTCAAGATAACTTCAAGATAAGTATGATATGGCTCTCAGTATGCATGCTGTAATGTGAATTACATATGCATATAAATACAGCATATTTCATACCATAATACAATATTACTGGTATACAAAGTATGCCAGTGTGAATTGTGTTTGTCACTGTCTGGTGACAGTGACGAACTGTCCATGACTGTCTGGTGAGTGACGAATTGCCCATCACTGTCATAAGTGTCCATCATACTATTAAGGAGTAGAGGTTAGCTCTAGTTCTACTCCTTAATAGTGTGTATTAACCCAATAAGTAACAAAATTGATGATTAGTGTGGCATTGGCGGCATCACCAGTCAGTTTGTGTATACACTTTGTAGATAATTACTGTATTCTTATGTATATACTGTACAGTACTGTAATTATAATAATTGTATATACTGTACCATATATTCTCCACCCTTGGAAAACCATTTTATGTAGTGGCAAGAATTGTGTGCTTTTAGGACCCAAAGGGCTAATCCCTTTGTTTACTGTTCAGTACCAATCCCAGTTCAATTGAAGATACGACATTTTCTATAATACCATAGGCTTTTGCTTTTCTTGTCAATCTCTTGCTTGTAACAGTATAAGAAAAATAAGAATGTGTTAAATTTATATATTAACCACTGCTCTGCGCAAAGTGCCTTTAGGTGCTCAGTTTTTTTTTTTTTTTTTTTAATTAGGCTATATTTTAATGTTTTCATTACTCTGTGTTTTGAAATGAAAATAGTTGAGTTTGGAAACATTTTGACATTAACTTTATCTGAATATTTTTAATAACAAATATGTCCTTGACAATTGCACTAAGAAGTTTTTGCTGAAACCAGGTGTGCAGTGCAGTGGTTAAGAGTACCTTTAATTCTTCAAATCGGTATGAGAATAATGATAAAAAATTAGTGAAATGTGATTAAAGTGATTCTTTTGTAAAACTGTGTTCTGAGTCTATTAATACAGTAATAAATTTTATTGGGTGTGCGAGTACTAATTGCATTTGTAGCTGCTTAAAGATATTTTTCCCACCTCTATTTACCTATAAATAATTTTGACTGCAGCTCGTAAGCAACTTGAAATGTTTCTGAAAAAAATTGCTGACCAATGCAGTAATACTGCATTAGATTGTGAATATTTAAAAAAGGCGTTAGGCATTAGGTGAATGGAAATGTGCCCAATCATTTCTGCCCTGCCTGCGATTCGAACCCAGAATTCTCGATTGTGCTTAGAGAACGAACCCGACTGTATTACCGGGACTGGGATGACCTGTACTACCGGGATATACTGTACCAGAATTTTACAAACACTTGACTCGTCAAAGGCTTGCTAATTCTGCACTGCTATGTAAGACTAGATGGAATAGGTACATAGGCCTACAGTCTATCTATAAAATCAAAGATAAGCACGCCTAGATTTGCTTAGTACAGTACAAACTACATTAAGATAAACTAGGTGTGTTCATCTTTTGTGTTCATATATGTAATTGGTTAACCCAGCTTTAATTGTAAAAGTTTGTTTACAAAAAATTTATGAATAATTCCATCTCTTCTGATTCTGTGTTGGGCATGGCAGGACATTTGTGAATACTGTACTGGGTATTTACTCAACTCCTGATGCCTCTGTGCACCTAGCAGTAAATAAGTACTGTACCTGAAAATTAGTGGAATGGTAAATCAGTGGCTAGGGAAACCTTGGTAAGCCAAGCAATCCATCGATAGTACAGTACTTATAGTAACTACTGTACAGTATTTGGTTGAAAGTTCCAGTACAGTGTGATACCTTAGGTGGATGTACCATTAAAGAATTCACTTTTTGTACTGTATAAATTTTATAGTCCTGAGAAACTAAAATTAAAATCCATACTTAAAACATTCCCAGTTCTACTACAGTACATATATGTACTATTTTAGGCCTAAGAGCATGTCTTGAGCCTAGGATTGCTAAGAAAGATTAGCATTAGAAAGATTAGTCAAATGTCCTTGGTTCACACTCAAAGGATCTGGTTCAATCCCCAGGCAGGACAGCTGACATATTTCCTTTCACCTAATGCCTCTATTCACCTAGCTGTTAGGTATCCCTGGAGTTAGACAATTGTCTTTGGTTACATCCTGAAGACTAATACTATACAGTATATTGAATTGTACTCTGGCAAATTTCAGAACCACTTATAAGTTTATGCTGAATATCTCCAGTTATCATTTACATGCAGTTTTAACAGAGAATAATAATGCAGGTCTTGTGACCTATTGTCATAGTAATGGCTATTGTAAATTTTACTAGTTTTATTTTTTGTTGTTGTAGGAGCCCACAGGTGAGAACATTGATGTAAGGGGTCCACAGGTGAGAATGTGCTTGTAGGGGGTCTACAGGTGAGAATGTGCTTGTAGGGGGTCTACAGGTGAGAATGTGCTTGTAGGGGGGGTCCACAGGTGAGAATGTGCTTATAGGGGGGGTCCACAGGTGAGAATGTGCTTATAGGGGGGGGTCCACAGGTGAGACCGTGCTTGTAGGAGGGGCCACGGGCGAGACCGTGCTTGTAGGAGGGGCCACGGGCGAGACCGTGCTTGTAGGAGGGGCCACGGGCGAGACGGTGCTTGTAGGGGGGGCCACGGGCGAGAATGTGCTGGTAGGGGGGTGCCACGGGCGAGACCGTGCTTGTAGGGGGGGCCACGGGCGAGACCGTGCTTGTAGGGGGGGGGCCATGGGCAAGACTGTGCTTGTAGGGGGGGCCACGGGCGGGACATGCTTATAGGAGGGTCCACGGGTGAGACTGTGCTTGTCGGGGCCCACAGGCAAAAGAACATACTAGTATTTGGAAAAGAGGGAATGAGACATGGAGGGTTAGGAACCCCTGACCCTATTAGGACCTCGGTAAGCCTAAGTACAGTATAGCTTTTTTTTTGTGCTCTGACGTAGAGAGAGAACCCCATCCAGGTACACTCCAAGTACAGTACAAACAATAGGAAAACACCACCAAAGAATACTGACACATTCTTTTACTATGTCCAGCAACATAACATTAACAAATTAGTTCCCATTGACTTACTAAAGATATCTGGCACTAGTGTCCAGCTCTAGGATCCTACCTGCCTCCCTTGTGGAGATTTTGGGATCTATGGCCCAGTGGCCTGGTGTCCGAACAGGCCTCTGGACTGATCATCTGGCCAACCAGGCTGTTGAACGTGGCTGCTTGCAGTCTGACGTTTGAATCACAGCCTGGTTGTTCAGGTAATCTTTGGAGGCATTTCAAGAGTTCTCTCTCAAACATTGTGAGAGGCCAGCCAGTTATGCCCTTCATGTGTAGGATGCCAATATCCATATCCCCACTTGGCAAAATTCCCGGGAATCAAGTACAGTATGTTATACTGTATTAGGAGTACAGTACTAAGATGATGGTAGGTATAAATAATTTAGACCATAATATGATTAAGCAGTACAGTGGTAGCTCCGTTTTCGAATTTAATCCGTTCCCCAGAGACGGTTCGACAACCGAAAATTCTAAAACCGAAACACATTTTCTCATAAGAAATAATGTACAGTACTGTATTGTAAATTGAATTAATCCATTCCACACACCTAAAAGTACTGTTATAACGTAAAAATACATTTTATACATAATACTACTCATATTTTATACTACAGTGTGTACAAGTATATCTTGCCTTTTTTGAGGACTCTTGTTGGCGTACGGAAGATGGCGAGGAGGGGGAAGGAGGAGAGGTGGATAGGTGTTAGTGTTTGGAAGGGGAGTCCCCTTCCATTGTAATATCAGGCAGCAATGACATTTCTTGGGTACTCGCTGTCCTACATTTTGCAGGCATACCACTTGGACCTGGTTGTGGCTCACTGCCTGCTAGTCTTATTAAGAATCTGTCTAAAGACACTTGCTTTTCCCTACATTTTAACACTTGTCTGTAGTAAGACATCATTAATTCACTATGAATGTTCTCTTGTTTTTTCTGTCGACATCCTCTCAACTATTTTCTTAGGTTGAACTTTACTACCACTGACTTTCTTGGAGTCCATATCACCCATGGCAATATAATAGTTACTTTATATTCAGAAACCAAAAAAGCACAAAAACAATTAAATTCTTCACAAAGAATTCAAGCGAGGTCATCACTAGGTGGGACACACTGGTAAACTGAGGAGCACCACGTACTCTGTCGACCCATACGTGTATCAATAAACTCGAAGTGAGGCAAACCTCAAATACAGAGTCGAATTTTACAAAGAAATTGAGCTCGGAAACCAAAAAATTCTAAAGGAGGGGCATTCAAAAACCTAGGTTCCATTGTGCGGGACTGCCAAATTTTTTACAAACCGGTAATGTATTTTACTGTCTGGAGACTGGCAACCAGTGTATCTCGCTACTTGGTAACTATATAATACTGTACCCGACACCACCATTTTCTGTTTAATATCTCTGCATATCACATGTATGGTTTGAATTCAGGTGTCATTGTATAGAACACAGTGTCCTCTTCAGAGCCATGCAATATTTTACCATTGAACCTAATATAACAACTGTACTGTTTATGGTAGTCATTGGTCTGAGAGCACTTAGATTTTGATGCCATCGGTGGACTAGCCATCGGAGTCAAGTGCCCCAAGTCCCATTGTTTGCCGAGTGTTAAGATTTGATATTACAGGACTCGATATTTTGCTCTTTCAATGCATCCAAGATTAAAAATTGTACCCCATGTTAAGTGATTAATTCATTCATTGGGAACCAGCATCTGTTGGAATCTTGTATTAATATGCAAAGTATCATGGTTTGTTTGGTATATAATGGTGTGGCTTTTTGAATTGATTTGGAAACAAAGTACAGTACAACATATTGGTATTGGTTTTTATGTTTGGAAACCTGAAATGCGGCTGATCTGAGTATAAGTGTTCGAAAACCACTTATTACCGATAATGCTTTATTTTTACTAGAATACCTTTTCAGTACAGTATTTTCATAAGATTTCTGCATTGAATTAAAGGAAAACTATTACTGTATATTTATTCTAACAGGTAACTGGTAATGAGATACATTTCAAATTTCATTATGTTTTTGGAGTGCAAGTACAGTATAGTCCTTTACATTTTTGTCGTTTTGTTTTGTGCATTAGTGCAGGTGCCAAATTAGGTTTTTTCAGTGTCAGTTTTTTTATGCCTGCAAACTTGAAGTTGTGTGACTACCCTATCTAAACTATATGAAATTTAACTGATCACAGTGGCTTCTCATTTTCTGAGCCTGGAACCTTGAATTTGTTAGCATTGAGCTGCATACAATACCGTATAGTTACTTGATTCAGAATTTCTCAACTTTAGTTTTAACATAATGTTGAGACATGTATTTGATGTCTCAACATTATGTTGAGACATCCAATACATTTCTCAACATTAGAGAGATAAACACCATGATGTTGCATCTTTGACTCATAATCTAAAATTAAACAAAATATCACAAAGTATCACTTGCTGAGCAAGACAGATATTTTAACACAATGCTGTGTGTTGTGGATTCTTTTGCCCCACACGAAGAGTCTTGCAAGTAAAGGTGCTGTCAGTGTTTGCAAGACTTTTGTCATTCAAAACTATTATGATGCAGTGTGTGTTTATCTTACACAAATGAATAATGTCCATGCAGTATTTATAGTCATTAAGGCTTAAAACAGCAATGGCTTGCAATACCACCGACTTGTCATTGGGTTATAGTATCAGGGTCACCAAAATATGACAGGAAAAGACTGACTGACTCAGGAATTATTTGATGCTATTCCTCAAGAAAGGCTTGTGACAAGAAGGTCTAAGCTGTCATAACTGTACAACATTAAACTAGGTACTTTATAATAGTACCTAATACTGAACACAAAGGATCACAATAAGAGTTGTTAAGCTGGAAGGATGTGATAATTGTGGCCCCCCCCCCCAAGGCTTGGGACTGGGATCATTACCATTTCTAATTTTTTATTTTTTTTTATTTTTATATATACAAGTTCTTACATTCTTGTACAGCCACTAGTATGCGTAGCGTTTCGGGCAAGTCCTTAATCCTATGTTCCCTGGAATACGAATTAATATTAAATGTTTTACCTGAGGGAATGCAACCCATCCGCTCGACTAATAGATCTAATTTTTTGTTATTGTAACCAATGTTACACATACAACCCACTAAGAAAAGTAACAGCTCACAAATGTACTGTACAGTAATGTACTATATACATTTTCTATGCAGTGGACTCGATACCTGGGTTTGCATGTTTCTGGTTTGGCTAAGAGGTTGGATTTTTTATGGAGTGGCAAATCAAGAGAATGGATTGGGGATTGAGCCCATTTATATCAATGTTTGCAGATTGTGCAAAGCTAACGATAAATGTAAAAACCAAGGAGTTCTGCAGAGGATTACAGGAAGACTTTGGCCAACTCAGAGTGGACAGATAAATGTCTATAAGCTTAACTGCCAATATTAGATGGGAGAGGTGTTAGACCAAGAGTAGTCTACACTACTATATAGAGGAAAGGTACTACAGTATACCTACTACAGGTATATAGGAAAGGTAACTATACAAATTGGATGGGCTGGGGAGAGATTTGGGAGTACAGTAGTAATAATTCTAGTTCTGACTCCAGAAGCATAATACAGTACTGTACAGTACAGCAACACTTGGGAAGCTGTTAAACATTCGAACATTTAAATTCCTAAATAAGGACTTTCAGCATAATTTATACTGCCTACGAGAAACCAATACTTGAATATGCACCCCCATCATCCTCTTTTGGTAGTACTTACAGTAACGATGAGGATCATAGTACAGTACATATACCGACACACAACCAAATTAGAAAAGTAGAAATTGGCACGAATTAAATTGGATAAATTGGAAAACTATTTTCTACTTATGTTGCAAAGACAAACTTAAGTAACCTAACCATCCTAGGCCTAATACATGTTATCCGAGGCCTAATATTGTATAGTACATGTGTGCTATACTAGAACTAGGAATACAGTATATAAGTTTGTATTTTTAGCTTCATTTTTTTCAGACTATAAAGTGAATAGTACAAAGTTCTAACTAATTGTTTAGAATGGTAATCTTTATACTATTGTGCACATGATTACAAAAACCACTATCTAAACAGGAGAATGGGTTGGAATATGCAACATCGGCATGGAACCTGCACCACATGAAAAACAAACTAAGCTTGAAGTAGTGCAAAGGTTTGCAACAAGACTAGTGCCTAAATTAAGAGCACTAAGCTCTAAATGCGTTCTTTAACTAATATACTGTACAGTATATATATCTATATATACAGTATATTATTGATATGAACAATTAACAATGTATGCTCATTTCTAATAAATTACCAATGTGCATGACAAATGAAATAGTAAATTAATACATTAGGATATTTATTAACTGGATTTACCTTTAGAGTTAGTGATATACAGTACAGTATTCCCAAGCTCATCCAAACACAAAAGTACTGAATTTGGCCAAATTTACAACTTAAACATTATTTGTTAACCGGAGGAATAAGATGCTGGAAGCTTGTAGATTAAAATTCTATATACAGTAGAAAACCTCCATAGTAATTACTAATGTCATTAATGGTAGGTGACAGTTAATAAAAAAAACTAATCCAGAAGGAGCCTACTTTTATAATGGATGGTAGCTGATGGCTGTCTCCTTCCCAAACCTGAAATGAAAAAGTTAGAAAGCTCTTATCGCCTTGTGACAACTATCGGAACCACCCTAATCTGTTATATTGTAGTATAACAATCGCTTACTATTAACAATGTGGTCTCTCTTCAAGAGAAGGTTCATTCGTTACCTTCTTTTTGGATGTATGATCGTTGCTGGATTGTAGAGAATACACAGTAGATCACTTCAGTAGTTTATTGAGTAAGGTAACAAGGTATATAAGTGGCCTACCGAGCCCTACCTAACTGGTCTCGTGAGATACTGAGGCTTGCTTGGCGAGCGGCCAGTGCCGGCTCTGTGTGGAATGACGTTAGAGGCCTACTCACCTGTGATTGGATATGTCCCCAACCATCATACAATTTGAGTATTAACAGGTTCATACACAGGACAGAAAAAGAAATTAGAGAAATCCCATAAGAATTGTGTTCAGTATTGCAATAAACATGAAATTTGAAGATCTTGACTCTTTTTCACGAACGATATCTACAACTTGGACAATGTAACCGATTTTAACAGACACATGGGCATTTAATGTGCCCATATTTATTTATTTATATACAAGAAGGTACACTGGGTTTGTGAGAATACATAGCATGGTATTTACAATCTTGTAAAGCCACTAGTACGTGCACCATTTTGGGCAAACCTATAATGAAAGGTGAAGAATCATTAGCATGAGTGCTCTGTGGAATATAGACAAAGGCCTAGATACTGATGAGATACTGTACCAAAAGCACTTTAATCATCAGATAATTTGTTGTGTTTATACAGTATATATACTGTATACAAGAGTTCTCACATTCTTGTACAGCCACTAATACGTGTAGCGTTTCGGGCAAGTACTTAATCCTATGTTCCCTGGAATACGACCCCCGCGAAGAATCGTTTAACATCCAGGTACCCATTTCACTGTTGAGTTAAACAGAGGCTACATTTAAGGATTTGCGCCCAGTAAATCCTCCCTCCCGGCCTGGATACAAACCAGGACAAAGCGCTTGCGGAACGCCAGGCAAGCGTCGTAATCACTGCACTATGGACCAGGTATCACCAGGGGGCTACTACTCTACAGCTAGTATATGGCTCGACTATGTACTAGTACCATATACTATGTACTCTATATACTATGGCTAGTAATATACTAGCCGTAGTATATGGCTAGTATATACTGTAGCTCTATATGCTACTATATAACTCCACTCATAAGGGAAGTGGCAATGAGTTGGCAAAAGCTAAAGTCTGGTGACACTAACATCACACTTTTTTTTTGTCTCGGTGTTTAGGAGTTGGATCTTATGTTTCATAAAATTAAATACACACTCTAGATCAATATATTTAGAGTTGGCAGAATTTTTCAATTGCAATACTATACTCAATTGCTATAAGAATATTATGGTAGCATTACAAGAAAAATACACAGGTGTTGTGTACATGGACTTTGTAAAGGCATTTGATAAATGTAAACGAAGGAAATAGTGCTTATAAAATGAGGACCAGAGGAATATCAAGTAAAGTGACAAGCGATGTACCCCAAGATATGGATGTAACATCTAATGTATGGGTGAGAGGGCCATGTGTCAATATAAATCCTGTTCGTGCTGTAAATATTTATTAGGACACCTAAATGGATGAATGTCAATTGCATGTTCACGTTTACAGATAATCTCAGTTTGGACATTTGAACCTTGGGGACACCCCTGTTTTACTTTTAGCCTTCTTGCCAAGGGAGGGAAGGGAACTACCAGGGAAAGTGCCAAACCATTACAACTATATAGCACTTGAAAGGGGTCAGGATATGGATATGGGATTGGGCGGGTGAAAGGAATGGTGCCCAACCATTTGAACGGTCAGGGATTGAACACTAACCTGCATGAAGTGAGACAATCTCTCTACCGTCCAGCCCAAGTGGTTGGCAAATCATGACCAGTTTTCAAATTAGGTCTATACTATATATAGTATCAACCTCCTAGTTCTCCATACCAGTACACGTACCTTGCTGTAATCTAATAACTCGTCTCCCTTGCCTGCTCCTTGACCCACCACCACTTCTCCTACTCTATTCTTTCCTCCTGTCTCTTCTCTCCCTGCTCCATATCACCATTTTAAGACCTCAATAATTCAAACTTAGTTCAAATTTCTGATTAATTGGGGGAAAATTTAGTTGGCATTCTTGTTCACTTAATTCAGGTACTGTATAAATCTGAATTACTGTAATTATGCAGTTGGGTTACTGAACATGTACAGTTACTTTAGTTTATAACATTCATTACATTAGAATGTATTATGTAATACTGTAACAATGTTTAAAAATATCAATACATATAGCAAAATACAGTATTGTTATTGTTAAAACTGAATGTACATGTAGTGTGTGTACAGTATTTCTCTGCTAAAATATTTATCCTGTACAGTGTGTGTTTTTTGTACAGTATATATATCGTATCTTGTGCCTTAAGTGGACCCATCCCAACCTTTTAAACTTTCCTGTGTGTTTTCTTCCCTTTTGTGATATAATGGTAGTAGTTTGTAATTGAAAGATTTTTCATACATTTTTTTTTTTTTTTAATACAAACTTAGATAATTTTTTGTTGCATAATTCTTGTATCTGCAGCAATCAACATGGAGATGTTAGGAGGCAGCAAGGTTATTCTTGTTATTGATGGATAAGCAGAGTAATTGAACTTTGTGAAAATTGCCATCCTGTACAAGTTTATTTATATATTTATTATTTATACAAGAGTTTTTACATTCTTGTACAGGCAATTGGTAAATGTAAATGAAGGAGTGTGTGCTTATAAAATGAGGACCAGAGAAATATCAGGTAAAATGACGTGCTATGTACCCCAAGACATGGCTGCGACATCTTGTGTATGGGCGAGAGGTATTGTGTGTTGCAAGAGAATCTGGGTAGGCACACGTACTGTCTGATGTAAAGAAAAGATTGGAGATATACATACATTACAAGCACTTTACAGTAGTCTTAGGATTAGGTTACTGTGTAAAATTTCTTTCAGTGATAGATAACTCCACCAAGGCAAGCTTAAATGTTATTCTATTTTATTATTTATCATAAGTGAAATAAGTTGCAAGTTGTACTTTTTTTAGCCATTTAGTTGCATATCATTGCACCTTTCCAGTTTACTGATAGGCTTCTTGAGATATGAGCTCTATACAACTGCTGCATATTTCAACTTTCGTCTCAAAAATATCATGAACAGTTTCTTTAGTATTTTACTATCCATGTATTAAAACAATTCTGAAGTTGGAAAGCATTACATGTGCTTCTTGTACACAGTCCCTTGTGTGTTCCTCTGGTGACATGCTACTATCCAGAACCACCCCTAGATCTTTCTTTGTTACCCTTCTTTAATTCCCCTCCACATAATTTGTAGGTGTGCATGGCCTATTTTCTCATATTCCATAACATGGTATTTATTCACATTGAACTCCATTTGCCACATAGTGCTCCATGCATTTATTTTCTCCAGGTCATTTTGAAATGTATGGCAATTGGGCAAGTCTTTTATCTTCCCCAGTATCTTAGCATCACCATCAAACATGCTCATACAATTTTGTATTCCTTCTGGTAGATCATTTATGTAGACAAACATTTCTGGTGCAAGACTGAACCCTGTGGTACTCTCCTAGTAACACTTGTCCATCGGATACATTACCTCTGATTACCACCTTCATTTTTCTGGCAAAAAAATTTTCATCCATGTTAGACCTCTTGTGTGGGACTGTCAAAAGAATTTTTTTTTAGGTCCAGATAAAGGCAATCAACCCAATCATCTCTTTCCTGTAAAATCTGTGGCTCTATTATAGAAACTAAGTACAGTAGCTTTGTTACAGGTTCTTCCTGTTCAGAACTATACTGTCTGTTAATTATATTATTTCTCTCCAGTAAGCTCAATTCGCAGGCAAAAACAGGTAGCTTTGATTGCGACGAGGGACGTACACAGGCCTTCGACAGCCTTTGGCATGATGGTCTTGTGTATAAACTAGCAGACTTACCATCGCAAAACTGGACCCTCCTCAGGCTGATCAGAAATTTTCTAAAGAATAGGCAAGTTACCCCCAACTTCAAGGCGAAAGAGGCCGCAGCCTTCACCCCAACAGCTGAGTCCCCCAAGGGTCATGCTTGAGCCCCGTTCTCTTCAACATCTTTGTGAACGACCTGCCCCAGCCAGAGTATAGGGACACCATCATCGTGCAATTTGCGGACGACGTAACACATGTAATAACATCCAACCCAGCAGCAAGCGGCCAAACATGCAACTGTAACCCGCAAGGCAAATGTAGAACTAGCCAGAACTGCTAACTGGGAAAGGAAATGGAGGATCACCACTAACCCAGAAAAGATCCAATTAAGCACTGTCGGATGTATGGCCTTCTCAATCGAAAATGAGGGATAAATCAGGGGCGAACCCATAGCCATCTCAAACTCCAACACAGTGCTCGGATACAACTTCAACAGGCTACTCAACTCCTCCCAGTTTGTATCCCAGAAGACAGCAATGGCTCGTGGTTCGCTGGCGAGACTCTTCCGCTTCAAGCAAGCCCATCCCACATCAGCTCCACCTGTACAGAATGATTATAAGGCCTAGCCTTGAATACCCTTACGTCCCCCTGAACCTCACCAACAAATCCAACATGCTGAAGATCCAACGGGTACAAAATAGGCACTTCGCTTCGCGGAGGGCCTGACACTGATGGATAGAGTAAGAACTGACCAAATCCATGAAACGCTCAACATGAAGCCAATGAACATCAGGCTCAGCTACCTGGCCAGAAGACAGCTGTACCGCATGAAGAATATGTATATCCCAGACCCCGAAGATCCCTACGTAGCAGAAAACACCACCAGCGACTACGAGATCCGCGAACCACCACACAGAACCAGAAAAATCACTCTCCAACAAAAGTGATCAGACACATCCACGATGAGGCCTTCCCAACCTCAAATACTTAGCGGCCTGCCAGACGACCCTGATGAGTGGCCCATCCCGGACCCGATCTACACCAAATGAAGAATAAAAAAAAAAAAAAAAAAAAAAAAAAATATATAACAAATAAAACTACTACAAAAAAATATAAAACCAAAACCATTTGTCGTGATGTCAGAGGTGTGACTACCCTGATGTTGTTAAGATTAGCCTCCCTCAGCCAACTCCATCGGCTCTAGTGCTTGGACACCAACAAGGTCACAAACACTAGCCCCCCCCCCAGCCATGTACTGACAACCCAACATAACACATACACAAACAAACGACACATACACATATGTCAACCCATGGTGGACAGGCCACCGAACTTTCAATCCTCCTCTCTCTCTACACCCATATCCTCTTCCTGAATTTCATCTCCCCATCCCTCTACCTCCCCCATCCTTTCCAAGCCCTTTGGACATCAAAGCGAAAGCCAGGTGTTCTATCCATTTGGTTTTGAGGCGAAGTTTGAGAGGGTTCGAAGGTATACCACCAGACTAGTTTCAGAACTACAAGATACGAGTTACGAGAAAAGGCAGTATGAATTGAACCTCATATTGCTGGATACAGAAGTTGGGGGAAACATGATTACCACATACAGAATTCTTGGGGGAATTGACAGGGTAGATAAAGACCGACTATATAAAACAGTTGGTATTTGTAGGTGGGAGGGGAGGGGAAGAGGACAGGTGGAAACTGGGTACCCAAATGAGCCCCCCCACACACTTTTTCAGTGTCAGAGTAGTGAAAATGTAATTGCACTAGGCAGTGATGTGGTGAAGGCAGACTCCATATAGTTTTATAGATATGATTGAGCCCAATAGGCTTAAGAACCTGTACATCAGTTGAATGGAAGTTGAGAGGCGGGGGCCAAAGAGTTGAAGTTCAACCCGCTAGCACAAGTAGGCGAGTACACCCCGCTCTCACCGCACCTCACACCTACCATCGTAAATTTGTTTTTCTAATTAATTTATGAAGGTATCATGAATAAAATGTCTTTCATTTGTAAACTCTCCATGTCATTACACACATTATTTATACAGGTGTACAAAAATTAAATAATCGTGGCCCCATTTGCAATAAAAATATATATTTGCGTATAATTATTCACGCCTACAATAAATATTTATCTTCGTTAATCTGCAAAAGCTATTTTGGTGACAATCCGGTGTCCGTACAAAAATATAATTATAGTCATAAACGAATTTGCAAATAATCACTTCCCGTTGAAGTGTGAAATGATTTATTGGAACGGGGTAAATTATAAGTACAGTACACAGATTTACGTTGGTACTGCGCTAAATAGAATTTTATACTAGATACAGTACGACACGAACACAATTTATTTAATCGCACGGTAATTTATTTTTTATGAAAGTTGTTAAGCTACAAACTTTATCAGAACACACTAAACAACTTTGATTACAAAAATTATGACGTTTCTATAAATTTTAAAGTTCGTCCACTTACATTGGTTGGTACAGCGGCGACCTCGCTTCTTGTAGGTGTGTGTTCGATCCCCTCAACGGCCCAAGCGGTTGGGCAGCTTCTTCACTTCCGTCTTCCAATCCCAGTCCCTGTCCTGCCCTGGCATCTCTTCCTAGTGTTGTGTAGTCCTACTAACTTGGCGCTTTCCCCTTTGATAATTACCATGCCTCACAAGTTATCAGATTCGTCATGCTTTCCTGTCCACTCCCGCCATTCCGAGTCTTACCACTTGGGCTGGACGGTAGAGCGACGGTCTCGCTTCCTGCAGGTCGGCGTTTGATCCCCGACCGTCCAAGTGGTTGGGCACCTTCCTTTTCCCTCCGTCCCATCCCAAATCCTGACCCCTTCCAAATGCTATATTGTCGTAATGGTTTGGCGCTTTCCCCTGATAGTTCCCTGCCTCCCCTCAGTCCGCTTCCTCCAAGTGTGAAGTAAAGCATACATACGCTTTTAAGAAACTTGGCCTTTGTGATGACTTGATTCCTTTGAAAAGCGTCCTTTAGTTCATATTGGTTTTATCTAAACTTACTTTAGATAAGGAATTAGATGAACATTGATCCCTTGTAGCTGAGGAGACAGGTATCAAGTAGGTAATTTCTCGTAGATAAAGGATCAGATATTAAGAATAATGTATTAATCCCTCGTATGACGATGTAAATAAACCCCTACAGGTATGTGACTGGGTAAAATAATGACCACAAACCACCATAGATACAGGGTCAGACGTTGGGTGGAATTATACCCTCCCCTCAACCCCCACCCCACAAAAATCCCACTATTTCAATCTTAGCCATGTAGCCTGGTTGAGAGTATTGACCTCTAAATAAGTAAATAATCCAGTGTCAACGCCACGGTGATCTCCGCATAATACCGGGTCATTTTAGGAACGACCTTAACAGTTAACGAAAGAAGTACCTATCTTGTTGCAGTTTGCAATCTAACCTACCTAGAGACAGGATCATTTTTCTTTGAGCAAATAACCAAACCACCCCTACACATGAAATTGCAGGACAATGGTGACCTCTCGGTCCGTCCTTTAGTAAAAATGACGTTTCTGCCCGTCCTGAAGTGAAAGTGATGACTCTTTTTATCTGTCCCGGACCCTTATCATTCGTTGCAACTTTTGAAGGGTCCGTGACAGACCGAAACGTCGTCGCTTTTTCTGTGTGGGGGTTGGGTTATTTGCTCCGAGTCAAGTTATTGATAATTACTCTTATCTACCAAGGCCATCGTTAAATTGAGGTCATCCAACGTCTTCA
>WNGS01028583.1:7376602-7379102 GCA_020271785.1 Procambarus virginalis | reverse complement strand
CAGACAGCGTCTGACTTCTGTTAACAGGCATAAAAATTATTTTCCCCATAGCTCATTTTAAACTTATCGGTTAACAACTATGTCTCAATATCTGCTGGGTGGACAGAAGCGAACAGTCTTCGGCGCCCAGTTAAGCCCATTTTCTAACGTGATTCTAATGTGATAACGTGATTCATATCTATCCCATTTACGTTAGGCAGTCTCAGTTTTGGTCATCATAAAATAGGAATTAAAAACCAGCCTTGTGAATAGACTGGGAAAGATCTATTTACACTCTTCGATAGACGACGATTAAGGGGTGGAATTATTAAAGAATCGAAGGGGTGAAAGACTGATATCGGTAAGGTGTTAAATATATCAACACAAAATAGAAAACCAAACAGTTTATTCAAATTGTATAAGTTTAGATTCGGTGAAGACCTGGGTAAATATTGGTTTGGAAATAGGCTTGATTTATGGACCAAATTACGGGTTAACATAATTACCGTGAGATCGTTGGACCGTTTCAAGTCTGGTTAGACATACATATGGATGGGTTGGTTGGGTATAAATAGGAGCTGCCTCTCATGGGCCAATATAGCATCTGTCATATCTACATTTGAAACTGTGTATGGAGTCTACCTCCACCACACATGCTTGATGGGGTTCTGGGAGTTCTTATACTCACCAAGCCCGGCCCGAGGCCAGGCTTGACTTTGGAGAGCTTGGTCCAAAGGCTGTTCCTTGAAGCGCCCCACAGGCTCGCGTATCCACCGCAGCCCGTTTGGTCCGGCACTTCTTGAAGAAACTGTTTAGTTTTATCTTGAGATGTCCACGGTTGTTCGGCAATATTTCTTATACTCGCTGGGAGGATGTTGAACAACCGTAGACCTCTGATACAATGTTATACAGTGTTCTCTGATTGTGCCTATGGCACCCCTGCTCTTCACTATATTCTATTTTGCATTTTCTTCCATATTGTTCACTCCAGTATGTTATTTTACTGTGTAAATTTGGGATTTGGCCTCCAGTATTTTCCACGTGTATATATTTGATAACTCGTCTCCTTTCTAGCGAGTACATTTGGAGAGCTTTGAGACGATCCCAATAATTTAGGTGCTTTATTGGGTCTATGTATGCCGTATATGTTCTCTGTATTACCACTATTTCGGCAATCTTTCCTGCTCTGAAGGGGGAAGTGAGTACCGAGCAGTACTCAAGACGGGACAACCACAAGTGATTTGAAGAGTACAACCATTGTGATGGGATCCCTGGATTTGAAAGTTCTCGTAATCCATCCGATCATTTTTCTGGCTGACGCAATATTTGCTTGGTTATGCTCCCTAAACTTTAGGTCGTCAGACATCATTTTTCCCTAATCCTTTACAAGCTGCTTTCCTACTATGGGCAGATTTGATTGTGTTTCGTACCCTGTATTATGTTCATCATTTGGTCACCATTTGGTCCGGGATCATCTCCCGTCACGCAGGGTGCAGTTGCGCCTCCACAGATCTCCAGTATCATCTCTTGATACTGGTAATGGCTCAAAAGGGCCATCACTTACGGGCTATTCATGCCCGTGCCATCTCTTGGTGGCTTAATCTTTACAATCAATCTGTATTATGTTTAAAATCCTCATTTTTACCGTATCTAAGTACCTGGAATTTATCACTGTTAAACGTCATGTTGTTTTCTGCTGCTCAGTCGAAAACTTTATTAATATCTGCTTGTAGTTTTTCATTGTCTTCGCAGAGGTAATTTTCATGCTGATTTTTGTCATCTGCAAAGGATGATACGAAGCTGTGACTTATTTTGTCGATATCTGATATGAGAATGAGGAAAGCACGGTCGAGGAGTGTGCCTGAGGACAGAGCTTTTAACTGCGCTTGGACTCGATTTTATTGGTTGACAGGAAAGAGCTCGTCCTAACTTACCAGTTATTCCCATTGACCATCATTTTGTGTGCTATCCTCCATGTCACAATTATCAAATCCTTTGCGAAGTCCGTGTATACCACATCTGCATTCTGTTTTCCTTCTAATGTCTACTGATTTTGTGAGGTAGCTGTGATAGGCATGATGCCTTCCCGTTCTAAAGCCATGGTGAGCCTGTGTTGTGAAGGCTCGTTCTCCAATGAAATAGTAACCTGACTCCTATCCCATCTTGAAGTTATGAGATTATTCGGTGCTTAGCGTCCCGCGGCACCGATCCTCGACCAGGCCTCCTTTTTGTTACACACTCCCAGGAAGCAGCCCAAGTAGCTGTCTAACTCCGAGTACCTATTTACTGCTAGGTAACAGGGGCATCAGGGTGAAAGAAACTTTGCCTGTTTTCTCTGCCTCCACCGGGGATCGAACCGACCCGCTGGACTACGAATCCAAGCGTTGTCACCGCACCTGTCAGGCCTGAACTCTTTCAAATACTTTTATTATGTGGGACGTAGTGCTTCCTGATCGTTGCACTAACACATTTAGTGACATGTTAGTGACTGGGCATGTTTAGCACTGGTCCGGTCCTGAGG
>WNGS01028583.1:7339426-7356929 GCA_020271785.1 Procambarus virginalis | reverse complement strand
CCAAAATTAGAGGAAAATTAAAAGAAAATAACTGCTGTTAGCTGTGAAATATTAAGCATACAAGGCGTAAACAAAATAATCTTATATATTAAGCTTTGCTTTTATAATGCAATAAAGGTGCAACGAAGATACAACAAAAATTTGTCCAATTATAAGCAATATTTTAGGCACTATGAGTTATACAGTTGGCATCACTAGTGAAAATGGCAACAATACAATTAAAGCAAAGTGTGTGTATGTAGTGGTCAGTAGGAGTCTGGAAGTTCAGAATATTTTATCCAATCCCTGTATAGGACAAAGAGGTCCAATCAGGCCTTGCAACAACCTGACGTCACCCCCATACTGGATTGTTTCTTAATCAGGACTATTTTAACAAAAAGAGATTACACACCTATGACTTAAAACATCAATGACTTAAGTCACTGAATTGAAGCTACTGTGGGCAGTACCACAAGAGAAATGCCAGAGAGAACACGAGACGATCTGAGTTGCCAATAGGACACCACACGTGATTCACACTGTGCTTGTTATGAAATGACGAGATAAACTTTTTGGCAAAAAGCTGATGCACTATAATTGTGTTACACTATTTACCTTTTCAATTATTAGGATTATAAAGTTAATATAGATGTAAAATACTGTAATGACTTTTTTTGTGTATATTGTACTTAAAAAAACAAAGATAAGGCACTTAAAAATACAAGAATAAGAACATGTGGGTAAATATTTCATGGGAGAGATAAACAGAGGAGTCCTGAAGTTAACTGACTGAAGTAGTGAAGTAGTAAGAGAGAATGAATGAGTATAAATGTTAAAGAAGGAACATGGTAAAGAGAGAGACCTTACAAAATATAGATGGATATGGCAAGTGAACCATAGCATGTTGGTAGTAATGCTATGCGAATAAGCACTGATCATGTGAGTGGAAGTGCTTTGTGGAATGGTAGTCAAGGACTTTTGTGATAAATTAGCCCCTGTTCATAGTGAATAACAAAAATGTCATCAAGTTATGCAATCCACTTGATGCACTCTGTGTAACTTGGAAATATACACGAGTAATTATAAAAAAAAAGAAAGCAAGCCAGTAAGACTATGCAGCACCATGAAATACACACAAAAGATACACAAGGCCAGACTGCATGGAATTAGTGGCTACATAGGATAGGATAGTGTGAGTGGCTACAATGAATAGGATAGCCTAAAGGGATACACTGAACTGACTGACTGATCAACTATTTATATGGCATCATATCAATGCCATTCACTCCTGGACTATACTGAATTAAATGGACAGGGGAGGAAGTGTTCCAGCAATTCCTTCAATATTAATTAAGAAATACAGTAACAATCATAAGAGGTAGGAAATGGGTTAGATATGATAAATATTATTTCTCACACATAAACTAGCAGAACAAAAATATAGACAACACTAACATACAGTAGAGCATCAATAATACAGAACAATTAGGAGTGTATCTGAATAAGCAGATGATGGGCCCCATCAGAGGGACTGCATACTTGGTACTATGAGGTGCTTCAGGTGGCCTGGGCACCCACCTGGTGGTGGTCAGGCACATCATTTACCTAATAACTTTCAAGTACCTAATTTTTAAGCTGTTACTTGTTTTATGTTCATGCTTTCCCACAGAGTATTTACATGGTTTTGAGTAAATCGCCGATCCTCAAACTTGCCTTGCCCCTTAGAGAGAGAGAGAGAGCGAGCTAGATTCTGATCCAGGCTCCCAGCAGATAAATGTGGGCCTCAGAGGCCTGGTGTATCTCTCTAAGGCTTGACTACATCACCACTTAGCTTTGAAAACTAATAAGAGGCCCATCAAAGAAATAATGGATAATGAAGCTAAGTTTTCAAAATAAGAGTTTGGATGCTGTTGAAATATGGTATTTAACCAAATAAAAATTTGTAAAACAACTTATGAGGCTAAAATGCGTCACTGGTTTACTATAGTATTAATATGTAGATATTATACTAAAATAATATGGTTGGATGCCTACTATGATCAAACATTTATCCAGGTTATCTATGTATGAACTAAAAAGCAATGAAATTAAGTGTGGACATATTATAATCTGGCTCAAATTTTACCTTCATTAACCAGCAGTTTTGAAACTACTGTATTGTGCTTTACAAGAGTTTACCAATTCACTGACTTACAAATTATCAATGTTTCACTGTATTGTATTCACTGTATTGTACAGTTCTGCATTCACTGTATTGTACAGTTCTGCATTCACTGTATTGTACAGTTCTGCATTCACTGTATTGTACAGTTCTGCATTCACTGTATTGTACAGTTCTGCATTCACTGTATTGTACAGCTCTGCATATCATTTATATACAAGTAAATAAACATACAATTACATTTCAAGATACTCAGGATGAAATGGACATCTACTGTCAACAAATCCTTGAGATTTGTGGAAGAACTGGTAAACCAGCAAATAAGGGAGGAATGCTTGTAGTTACCTTTAACCTGACATTAGACTCCTGAAGTTCATAAGTGTGAGATTTCAGTTTGACAGCAGGAAGGGTATGTGGCGCTGGGTTCGATTCAAAGCTTGTATTGAACAGTGTGTCCATCAGGGTGGACTTTCCCATGCCTGTCTCACCTTAAAAGAAAACAAAAATTATTTACATAATTAATTCATTCTTAGCAGCTGACAATTTTCTTTTGTGTCAAATCTGAAAATGTGACATTGTTTGCACTCTGTGATGACCATATTAATTTCACACTTGGATGCCTAATTCATCAGCCAACACTAAGCTTTCAAGGTCAATGAAAGGATTATCGTTTTAGAAATTAAGATATAAATTATAAAGTATTGTACTAATGAAATATCTTATCTGTGCAAGTCAATTCAGTCGCTCCCTTTCACAACCTTGCCCTGGGGACCACTCCCAACCTGGTTCAATATGACCTCTCAACTCCACTTTATCTTCTCAATTCACTTACAATCAATTCACTTATAATTTTTCAAGTCATACTGATACTGTAACATACATTTTCTAGACAAAAATGAACTAACAAGAACACTGTCCTCAGGCAGTGTAATAATCCATAAACAATACTCACATTTTTATGAGTCAATTTTACACTACTGAACATATGAAGTGATAGCAGTACTGTACTCTCAATCTAATCTAACCAATAGACTAGCTTGTTCCATAATTAACCCTTAAACCTTCCCGTCACCTTCAAGCATTACACAGACAATGCGCCTATCTCCTGTGGCAGACAAGATGCCCCATAATATTAAAAAAAAAGCCTAAAGATTCCAAATGGACATCATTTAACACTAGAGAGCTCTGGCCATCATTTGCCATACAGGAAAAACAAACCCTGAAAGCCTTAGTTTCTTTCCTGGGCTTTAGCAAAAAAAAGTTGGGCACCATGATAAAGTGTATCACCATCCACTGACTGATGCCCATGCTAGGAACCACTGATGCCATGCAAAATATTGACAACTTTTATGCACCGGGGAGATACTAGTGATGAGAAATCAATTACAACAACCCATCCTTCTGTTTAGACAGTAGTTGTTGTTAGTATGTGCATCATAGTACAAAGATTGATGTACCAAGCAATAAGATAGCAGAATTTGGTACTATTCACTTTTATAGTCCAAAAAAATCAAGGAAAAAAATAATTAAATATTCCTAGGTCTAATATATCACACATATGTACCATATTAGGCCTCAGATATTGTGTTAGGCCTAACAAGGTTAGGTTAGGTTCGTTTAGTTTATCTTTGCAACATAAATAAAAAATCTTTTCCTGTTTGTCCAAATTAAAATGTACCAATTTCTACTTTCTAATTATGTTGTACATGGCAGAGGATGGCCTGGTCTGGATATGAGGAGGCCTGGTCGACGACTGGGCTGCGGGGTCGCTGAGCCCCGAAATCACCTCAAGGTAAGGTTATCTTGAGATGATTTTGGGGCTTTTAGTGTCCCCGCGGCCCAGTCCTCGACCAGGCCTCCACCCCCCAGGAAGCAGCCCGTGACAGCTGACTAACACCCATGTACCTATTTTACTGCTAGGTATCAGGGGCATAGGGTGAAAGAAACTGCCCATTGTTTCTCGCCGGCGCCTGGGATCGAACCCAGGACCACAGGATCACAAGTCCAGCGTGCTGTCCGCTCGGCCGACCGCTCCCTCATCAGTACAAGGTACATCAGTACATGTACTATGGTCCTCATCATTACTATAAATACTACTAAAACAGAAGGATGGGCCGATTACAAATAGTTAATTTAAAAATTATATCTCAAATTATGATATCATTAACATATCTTCACTCACTGCAGCCAAACTAAAATACAATAAGAAGAATTTTTTGTTGTATTCTTCCAAAAATCAGTAAGCAAGATGTAGTTCTTTTACAATATAGAAAGGACAAATGTTTGTGGAATAAATTTATGTGCACAAGGAAGTCTACCTAATTTAAGGTGTACAACACACAACACTAGCAAATATTATACTGTACAGTACTGAACTAAAAATCTGAACATACCAATACAGAGAATGTTGAAAGTAAATCCATTTGGTTGATTTGGCCACCAACTGATCAGGAAGAGAATCAAATCCCACATGACCAGAGAGCTTCAGGGTACGAATCTTCTCCTCAATCTGAGAAAATAAATTTGAACTTTACACTTTTGAAAAAAAAACTTATAGGCAACTACAGTTTAATCTTTAAATATTTTTCTAGGACAGTGTATTCAGAAAAGACTAGGGCATGCAGTTGCCCTTAAATATTTCAAATATTCCGCTATTGCATATTAATCACGTCCACTATTAGACGCTGTGGCCCAACAACAATGCCAACAGTGTACAAATATTGTACTGTATACAGGTTTGGATAAAAATCTAATTTTATTCATAACATGGATGTTTTGCTCTAGTGGAAGTTGGCTTATTGTATAATCTCCAGATTTTTTTTTAATGGCTTCAAGTCTAATTGACTTCTGAATGAACACATTGAAACACTAAATAAAAAATTGTACATTAAATAAATAATAAATACAAATAAAAGATATATGGCTGCCACACTAAGTACACACAAATAATAATGTGAAATAAAAAGTGGATACACTATAATGAAAAAAGTTTTGGATTAAATAAGTGGCCATCTAAACAGTAAAACATATATAGTTGTACTGTACACATTATTTTTTGTATACATATAATTAATGACAATTTACCATTGGTTGGCTCCATGAAGACTTTAGCAAATAATTTACACACGTTTACATATTAAACCATACGTAAATGAGTGTGCAAAATGAGCTTTAGTAAGCAAACTGCAATACCAGTAGAGTACAGCATTAAAAAGCTCAATCTATGCAATCGGTAACAAAATTTATTATGACAAAAAAATATAAATATAAAAAAGCAACACACATTATACAGTACAAGCAAATACTTTTGTAAGTCAAACCTCAATTGATTTAAACACTTCAGACTGTCTAGCAAGCTGAATTGCATGAGGAGGGATTTTCGATTTGTACAAAATAGGAAATCCAGGACCACTGTAGGAAAAGGGAGCCATGTCTGCCAAGGGTGGGGGCGAGGGCGAGACAGATAGGAGAGGTGTGGCACAAACTTCCTCTTGGTAGCACAGAAGGGCATGAAACACATTATCTGTAAAGCTTCCTAGCCCATTGATTCCCCATTCATTAGGCGATGGAGAGAGACTTTTATCTAGTTCTGACATCATAAAACCTGCAGCTATACACAGTTGTGGCAACTTTGGGACACTTCAATAATAATAATAATAATAATAATAATAATAATAATAATAATAATAATAATAATAATAATAATAATTATATCGATAATAATATTATTGAGAAAATCAGTAGGGGATGTGACGAGGATTCGATGATATTGTTATTATTATTAAATTTAATCCTTTGTCAACAGGAAAAGTGATGCTATGAGTATTTATTAATTTGCAAAATACAATCTTTAATAAGTATTTAAACACCAGTATGAAATATGCATACAAATATCAGGTATTCTGCTGTCAAAATGTAAGGTACTGGGTCTAGTCATAAAAAACAAAAACCAATGTCTAATTAGCCAAGGCAATTAATATAGAAACAGGTCACATTTAGTCCAAACAGATCCACACACACACTGACAACTGCTTCACTAACTGCAGGGTACAGAAACACACTTGTACCTCCCTTTCCAAGCAAATGTCATGCTGACATTTCCAAGTAGCATTTAAAGAACCAAGTCATAATTTCAAGGGAAATTACTTCATTGAAATCCACATGATGCTCTATTATATGCATAGTTTCTAATATATACTGTCAATATTTTCATGAAAACAGTGCTATAGTACAATCCTCAAAAGTAATCATCTTTCAAATAGCCCTAGCATTTGAGATATGCCGGTCCCACCCCCTTTATTCCCTTGAGACCCCGGGACCATAGAAAATGTCAGTGACAAGTTGGCAGTGCAGTGTAGACTCCACAAAACCATCAGGCGGCAAATAAGTACCAGCGAGTGATTCCAACTGCAAATGCCATCGATATTTTCAAAGATCTTTAAAATAAAAAAAACTGTAGTGGTGAGCAATCTTGCCTGCAGGAAATTGGTGATTGAGCTGACATAGTGGTTGTGTGAAATAAATGAAATATACAGTTTTCTATATTAACAGTAATTATGATTCTGTTCAACAATATATTGTACTAATATCAGTGACCTTTAAATAATTTCTAAACCTAAAAATATGGTCCTACCCCAAATGCATGCCACAAGCAGAGATGTATGCTAGATTTGCAAGACTATAGGCTACAGTATATTTTTATAACGTCTCATGTTAATTTATTATTTTAATAAAAAGTGACACTAATAATAGAAAAGCCTTTCTGGTCAGTGAAATATAATTAATACTGTAGGCTAATACTGCACTGTATATAAATTCATTGAGCAGAGTAGTTCTGAAAATTATTTTGCATAAACTGCCTTTGGTTAACACCCACACAAGACACACGGCAATGATTTGGAAATACCAATGAACAAAAGCATTTAAGTAAATACAATGTAAAGTTCATTGCCATATGCCTGAAAATACTTTGTGCCCATCATTTCCAAGGTAAGAAATACCACTTCTTTGAGTTCTTGTGTTGTACACTACTGTACAAATTAGTTCTTGCTTTTTTAAGAGATTTACATCACAACAGTTAATTTATTGCAGGGCTGCAATACAATATATTATGTGCAATGATTAGGAGTCACAGTTGCAGGCCTCAATATTTAAACTGTTAGGACTGGAACTGTACATTATGAAATTAGTGATACAGTAGTACCTGTACTTTCTTTCTATAAGGTTTAGTTTAGCCCACTATTTAGTCACTGGGTGGGCCACTTTACCTTTGCAATAGGCCAATACCCACGATCTTATGCCAGCCAACTCACTAAAGTTTACTTTTCTCAATCAATTTTGCCATTTATTCCATGTTAAGATATTGTACTTCCTTTTTCCTAGCTTGACTGTTCCAACGCTAGACATCTTTTCAATATAGCAGCAGAATTACATTTGTCACATTTAAGAAAAAAGATCCAAGAAATAATGAATTTTTTGTTTAGTAAATATTCAAGTACAAGTATAATAAAGTTCACTCTAATGAGGTTAGTGTACCATATAGCCAATGCTAACAAAATACAATGTAAACGGTAAAAATGCTCTAGACCTGGGATGGCAACCATATGGCACACAAGCAAATTTTGCTGACACTCAGTTCTGCCCCTTGAGTCTTTAAACCCCACCTATAATTAATAAATAAATATATAAAGTGTATCATTAATATGTAAATAACTGGTTAACTTGGTAACATTACCTAAACATACCACAAAGACTGAAATATGCATTATGCAAGGTAGTGGTAAACGAATTGTCTAATCGACAGGCTGACCTATCAAAAATAGTTGCCCTGACAACTGACAGTGTACCCAGTATGATTGGTAAAGTAGCAAGTGTTGTAAGTATGTTTGTAAAATATGCTGGACAGCTATTTGTAGGCTTTCATTGCACTGTACAAGAGGCAGCCTTGTGGTGCAAAAGCTGGCCTTAAGAAATTTGAAATGATGAAAAACTGTAACCAAGATGGGTAATTATATTTATGCACATGCTTTTAAACAAATTTCAGAATTAACTGAGTGGGGTGAATTCGTTGAACACATGACTACTTGTATACAACAATGCTCGTCATCTGTTTTTGATGAATTAACCATGTTTTTGTCAAGATTAACTGACGTGGATTTGTAGATTGATGTTTTTTCAGAGTTCTCCCATTTAAATGACAAATTACAGTGATCTGGCTAAAACTTGTTATGTTTGATAACATAAAAGCCTTTGAAATCAAACCGAAAAATATTTAAGTGATGTTGACAATGGCACTTTTAAATGTTTCCCAAACCTGAGAAGCACATATGGCTGATCTTGAAATTCATGAGAAAACAGATATTCAGAGCCTTCAAGTGTAGCTTTCGTTCGATAATCATTGTTTAAACTGATCAATTTTCTTTAATATTTACTAAATTCTGGGCATTTGAAGAAACTGCAAAATTCAGTGTGTGCAGACAATGTAACACTAGACAAAGTGAATTTAGAAATGTTGTAACAGATTGATTTGGATAATTTTGAGATGCAACTGATTAACAAAACCACTCAGTTTGAAAGCACAAAATTTTTGTTTTAAGAACTAAAATAGAAAATATTGAAAGATGTCCATTAAGGACTGGATTACGCACAAAATTACAGAAAATGAGGTTTTCAAACTCGAGTTCTCTCCCCGAAACTTTTATATTTGAAAAAATGCAGTCTCAGTATAACAGTAACAATGCAGGCGACGAGTCACAATAACGTGGCTAAAGTATGTTGACCTGACCACACACTAGAAGGTAAAGGGACGACAACGTTTCGGTCCGTCCTGGACCATAATTAATGAATTATAACAATAATATTTAACTTTTTATAGTAAATAGAAGTCTTGTTACTTACTTACAATGTATGTTTATAATACAGTATTACTATTAACAAAAGTATACTAGATTTAAATAAATAATTTTTTTTAGAAAGCTGGGTACAAAAATTATTAATATCACAATCGAGTTGAGAATGGTCCAGGACGGACCGAAACGTCGTCGTCCCTTCACCTTCTAGTGTGTGGTCTGGTCAACAGTAACAATATTTTCATTGACATTCATGCAAATTATTATTTTCATTGAACTTTGTCAGTCTTACCCAAAGTAAAATAATCTTATATTCTTCTCTAAGTTTTATAATATGGACCTGCCCAAAACGCCATGCGTGTTAGTGGCTTTGCGAGAATGTAAAAATATCAATATTATGTAATCTCATAAACCTAATGTACCTTCTTGTAAATAAATTAATTATTCTTATTATTATTATCAAGCTTGTAATTTCACATTCACATTTCATATTGCCTTCAAAGTAAATTATTAGTCATTAATGATATTTCAAATTTGTGTTAAAAACATTGTCTAAGTTGCCTAAACAGATTTGTTTAAGAATGCTTTCAAGTCTTTTGCTCTCTTCCTCCATAAAAAATAGTAAAATACAAATAGTATACCAATGTTGTAACAAATTTTGTATAATGAAGATTTAAATATAAAAATCAAAAAATATAAATATACTGTACAGTATAGAGGATGGTAGCAGAAGACTATGTATGTGTGTACGCAGGAGAGCTACAAGGCTTTTCCAAATGCTACATATCCTCTTCTTCAAAGCCAAGGGTCCCTACAAACACAACCAGATATAGTACCCAGTATATTTTTAATATACTGTACTAATAAAAATGATAATCTCTGGCTCAAAATTCCAAAGGGCACAAGATCATTTTCTTTTGTTTAAGATTATTGCCAATTTTGGCACACACTCAGAAATTTGTTTCACCCCTAATCTAGACATTTTATTTACCGTTTGCTCAAGTAAAACAATTTAAACCGACCCTATACATTAACCTAATGAAAACACGTTACAGAAAATATCAAAAGGCTCATGAAGAAATAGTACAGCTCAACGATTCATTTGTTAAATAACTTTAAACATGAATTGTATCAAATTCAAGAGGGTTTAGTGTACTATACAGTATTATACAAATGAATAATATTATATTATACATATGAAAGTCTAGTATCTTAACAGCTCATCTACCTTTTGATGAACCTAGTATGTATGTCTAATGTGTTGGATTATTTTACCAATGCACTACAAATTACAGTAATTAAAATGTGTGATGGACTGCCAGTAGGGTTTGAAGCCATATACTGTACTATACAAAAAGGCACTGCCAAACGAGACCACATACAACACACCAGACACCCTCACCAGAAGCCACACGCCAAACAGGCCAATCATGAAGGATTATTGTTTAAGCTCAGCCACCCGAGATAGCCGTGTAAGATTTGACAACATTTTTTTTTCTTTTGCCTAAAATACATATTTACTGTAATAAAAGGTTGCTTATCTGAATTAAATTACATAATCAACTTTCCTGACAGCTATTCATACACAATACAATAGTACATTCCCAGTTGTATGCAGGAATACATTCTTCCGAGACCCCCAGCAAAACTAAACTGTAAAAATAAGATTTATTCAGTGATCCAAAATTGTATAGCATAAAATATTTAAATAAATTGTGTACAGTACTTTACAGATAAATTTAAAAAATTACTAAATAAGTATGGTTAAACAAACTAATGTATTAAATTAATATTAGTCTATGTTTTTTCTGTTTACTGTACTGCTAATAAGATTTTTAACAAGAGGGCCTACTTTACAACACACAATTAATTCTAGCACCAAAATGTTCTGATTCTCATTGATTCATTACAACCAATTGAACTTGTGCCAAAAAATGATGATCATTTAAGTTAAAACTGAAATTATTACTATACACATTTAAACAATTCATAATGAAAATGTTTGATAAAATGATGACTCTTGGTACCAACAACTCACAGCAGAGTAAAATCTTGAAGATAAATAAATAAAATAATTACAGTACTGTATACTTAACATATTAATGTTAACCCCAGATAGATGCAGATCACATCAGCCTAAGTTAACAGAACTGGGAGTTTTAAGTACGGTACTCCATATAAAAATTAAAAGAAATTACAAGTTATTATTACAACCTGAGCACTAGGTAAAATCCTTACAATACAAGCTAAACTATGGACACTGCAAATAAATGGAGTACAGTACTATACAGTACTACACTACAGTACTGGTACAAGAAAATTGTATTTCTTCAACTTAGTTGGCAGAGCATAAAAAATAATCCTTCAATAATTGCCCAAGCTTGTAGTGTACCTGATCGATATACCAGTCCCCGAGATGAAGGTCAGGACTTGGTGCCGTGAAGGCGGAGCTGGAGACCGACCTGGTTGAAGCAGAGGATGGAACGGAACCTTCTCTTGATGTTCGATCCCCAATTCCCGAGGCATGGGAGGAGGAAGGCGACTATGTATGTATGGATGTAACTGTAGCCTTATTTACATTTTTATATTGTTCAGATTGACCACAGTATACATAAATCATAATTTCATTTATCACAAAATTTAGTATGTACTGTAATAAAAATATATAAACTAAAAAAGTATAAAAAAATTGGTACTGGCATCATAATGACATAAATAAAGTACTATATTGACATTATGATTGGATAGCATATTTGTATTACATACATAGATGCATGCATCTATGTGACACTGTCACAATGTGGTAAACCTTCATGTACTGTATGTGTATTCCTGGCAGGTTGAGAGCAAAAAAAGTTTAATGTTGGAACAATCCCTAAAAATACAGGTCAGTTCACCAGCTTGAGCTTTCCTTTAAGAAATTTGTTTACTAGAATTACAATATCATTGTAATGTGCAGTACAGTGGCATGAAGTCTACCAAAGTGGAGAATATTACAGCATCCTGTGGAAATGTGTGCCATGGCTCTAATTCCATCTATTAATTACTCTATATTCTACATGTCAGAATTAGAGAGGAACTGTAACTTAATAATTTTGACTGTACAGTCAGCCCTCACTGTGTGTGGGTGATGCATTCCAGAAAAACCCAAAGAACAGGCAAAGTAAAATCGTGCAAATTATATATACACAGTACAGTATGATGAAAATTGTGATGCATTCCAGATCTCCGAAGCACACTTTTTCAACTCTTCTCTCAATAAAATACCTGTGTAAACAATATATCTAAACACATTCACCACTATCCCTTTACAAATAAAGTACTATATGAAATACACAGGGTACAGTACTTCCATATAAAGTAAATTCATACACTCCCCAATGATGAAGACAAACGTAAAGTAATTTCTACTTCCCAGCCACAGGTATCTTGCAGCTATAGAGTACATACAGTAATTACATTCATCAATGACAAAGACAGCTAAAAAATTCCTTTCACACCATCATGGCAGACACCTTTAAGTACAGCAGGCATACAGAATGATTGAAAGGTGCCACAGTGAAAGATTGTAGTACTGTACTGTACTCCAAAAAGTGCATAAATGTGCCCAGCACACTAACACATGCTAAGCAAGCCATACAGTATTTACTAAATCTTGGCATTATATGACTATCATGTGTAAAGTGAATTCTGCACATACCGAACTCTCACAAAGCGAGGGCTGACTGATGTAGTGCTGCCACCAAAATCTGAACATTTGAAGATATGCTTTTGTTACCATTCCATTTAATCCAAAATAATTTGTTTACATCCTGTTCAAAACCAAGTAGGCAAGTCTATAAGCTATTTAATACTGTAGTGTACTTTTGCAGCATTTAGTTACAGCTAGATATTTACCACAAGTAATTTTCTGCCCTTGTAGAAGAAAGCCACTCATGTGCTTTAGGCCTAATGACACCAGTCTTAATAGCAAGTTGTGCATTCTGTAGGTGAACACAATTTTCTTCACCTATTAGATTAACTTAATAATTTGATAGGAACTTTGCTTTAAAATATTTGTCTAATACAAGCATTCACTAATGTGACTGAAAAACAAATACCAATGAAATGTCCTCTTCTGGTGAACTTCCCAGTAGCTCCCCAAACTAAACTCTGGTATCACCAAGCCTTAGTTGAACGAACTAGTTCTCTGAAATCTATCCATCATCGATTTTGGTCCAGAGTTTGGTCCAAGGCCAGGACCAAACTCTGACTCACTCTACAACAAGATACAACAAAAATAAAAGGATCAAAGATCAACCACAAAAACTGCAAAAAAAACATCAGAAAGAACAGGTGCAACAAAACAAGTGACTGCTTGAAGAAAATGAGGCACAAGGCAAACAATTGTTGCCAAGGGGATAAATACTTGATGTGACCGATAGCCACTAGTAGGTTACAGAGGGTCTCATTTAGCCTGACCCCTCACTTTGGAGCTGATCATGCCACGCACACCAATCCTATGGAAAAGAAGGGAATAAAGCAGGCACCAGAAGCTACTGGGGGCCCACCAGATTCAATGTTCATTTCCTGGAAGGAACCCTGTCAGTAGTGCCATGAGCTCACTCACAACAAAGCCTCAGTAGATGAGACCAGGAAAGAAAAAGTTAAGTAAAACAGAAATAGCAAACTAGGTTTAACACTTGGGGGGAAAGGGGTGGGGAAGAACAGTAGGACAACAACCCAGGGCAAAGAAAGGCAGCTGCACTCCAAATTCCACAATGCACATAAGTGCAGCAAGGTCAGAAAACATCCAACAAGAAACAAAAAGGCAAATATCCGGACTACCACTTAAGCCTAGAGTTCAAATATCATCTGTGGACAAAACATGAAACGGAAAACTGGCAAAGCAGTACTCACATCCATCCACTGTTGGATTTACTAGTATGTGATGTGATGCAACTGTATACATACAATGGGGCAAACTGATCCAGTGTGTAAAGCAACCTTTTGGGCATTTAAATTGGTTAAGTTTGTTTAATCCTCCTGCTGCACGAGTCATACAGACGTGCTTGTGGCATGTCTGACCACACTCTGCGGGTCATACAGGGATGCTTTAAAGTAATGCGTAAGATTTAAAAGTCCCATACATACACGGGGCACACATTTGCTTCCTCGGGCCTCCAGTAACCTTCCCCCCCCCCATCTTGAAAAAATAAAAAATAAAAATCCTGAGTCCCTCATTTTCCTTCTAGGGCATTAGTAAAAAGATGAAGAGCATGTCTGTAACACCACCATCGAGTGTCTGATATGCAGAGCAGCCATACTAGGAACCACTGAACGTTTAACAACAGCAAGTGATTGATTATCATGTATATACAGTATTTACAGACAAAATGTATGCTATGTGCAATTATAAAATTTTGGCTTATATATATATAGCATTGTATAGTAATATGAATGAATACATAGTGTGTGTGTGTATTTAAGCAAATATATCCGTGTACACATATATTTTCAGTTATACATAATGAACACAACCTTTGATCAGTACAACCTGTTAGGACAACGACTAAATAAATGAAGTGAGAACCAAGAAAATAATTCTACAAAGCTATTCCTGAGTGGCACCTCACCTCATTTCTACCAAAAATTGTAACTTCTCTGGACCACTACAGCTAAACCACAAGAGGTAGAGCCTTTTTGCTTTGTGTTTCCTGACTACTAATTAACAAGTGTCAAAAGAAGAAGAAATAATTCTGAAAATTTTTATGTGTGCCTCTTCAGGTGGAGCCTTCCAAGCAAGGAAAATTACCACCAGGTGGGGCAAAACAGCCCTCCAAGGTGGGACAAAGCAGCCCCTCCATGGTGGGGCGAGACACCTCTCCAAGGCCGGGGCAAAACAGGCTTCCAAGGCGAGGCAAAACAGCCTTCCAAGGCGGGGCAAAACAGCCTTCCAAGGCGGGGCATAACAGCCTTCCAAGGCGGGCAAAACAGCCTTCCAAGGCGAGGCAAAACAGCCTTCCAGGTGGGGCAAAACAGCCTTCCAAGGCGGGGCAAAACATCCTTCCAAGGCAGGGCAAAACAACCTTCCAAGGCGAGGCAATACAACCCTTCAAAGTGGGGCAATACAACCCTCCAATGTGGGGCAATACAACCCTCCAATGTGGGGCAAGACAGCCTTCCAAGGCTGGGCAAGACAGCCTTCCAAGGTGGGGCAAAAGAACCCTCCAAGGTAAGGCAAAACAGCCTTCCAAGGCAGGACAAAACAGTCTTCCCAGGCAGGGCAAAACAGCCTTCCAAGGCAGGGTAAACAGTCTTCTCAGGCAGGGCAAAACAGCCTTCCAAGGCAGGACAAAACAGTCTTCTCAGGCAGGGCAAAACAGCCTTCCAAGGCAGGGCAAAACAGCCTTCCAAGGCAGGACAAAACAGTCTTCCCAGGCAGGGCAAAACAGCCTTCCAAGGCAGGGCAAAACAGCCTTCCAAGGCAGGGCAAAACAGCCTTCCCAGGCAGGGCAAAACAGCCTTCCAAGGCAGGGCAAAAACAGCTCTCAAGAGTGGGACAAAATAAAAACAGCCCTCCAAGGTGGGGCAAATAGTCCTCACTGAGAAGCACAGCAATTCTACAACATAATAAAACCATCCAGGCAGTGCAAAACCACCGATGCAAACTGGCAGCATGGCAAAACGCGTCTCATTCCTTCCCACATTCTCAAAAGGTATTGCACATCTTGGGCTGGATTTCAAAATCAGTTGTGTGGACCGTCTCCTGAACGAGGCGGCTTTAAATCCCATATTCAAGAGTAGGCAATGCAAACTGATCACATGATCTTCATCTCTGCAAAATTCAACATGCAACTACATTATTTTGCATAGTGTTGAGCTGCTCCCAGCCTCCTGAGAATCCAAAAGCTGCTCCGGACTTCAATTTGGTTCATTTCATCACATCCTGCATCAGGGGCACACCCTTCAGGTAATTTCCCCTCCAGTTGCAGCTAATGTAACTCCCCTTCCGTTGACTATTTGGTTGGGTAACGATACAATACAGCCTGAAATATTCTATAACTGTTATTTTAGGCACATAATAGTCCAATAAACCGATAAAAATGTCACGAAATCTTACCGGAGGACGTTCGACAGCCACCGACGCCATGTTTGTTGTCAAGTACCAACAGATCACTGAGTTCCAAGCCCTGAGTCTCCTACATGACTGTTGACTTTAATGCCTTATTTTCCTACAAAGCAAAATATTTATTTAAAATTATTTCAATGCTCAATAGAAACTAATGTATTTTGTAACTATAAATAGTTATATTTCATTAAAATATTTATTTACTGACCAAATTCGTAAGAGAACTGAGCGCCCTCGGACGCATGCACTCTGGTTACAATAGTGGTTTCATTCATATCATAATAGACGGCGAGGGAGGTAACAGGATATGCCACTATACAAGCTCGCGGGCCACATATCGCACCGTGTTCGAATTTGACAGTGTGGATTAATCCGCGTAAAGTATAAAAGATTGTAATATCTAGGCTGCTTCACATGTGGTACTTAATAATGATAATAATAAGAATTTGTATTCAAAGGAATGTGTGGACAGTGCCGCTCTATCCTGTCCTCCACTCACCTTCCCCGTTCTTTTCTGCCCTCCACGTAACTAACTCGTTCAAACCTGCCCCCTCGACGTATCTTCACCCTCTTTCCTGACCATCACGTACCTTCTCCCCGCCCTCCATGAATCGCCACCGCCCTCCATGTATCTGCCCCGCCCTTTATGTGTCTCCCTTGCCTTTTCCTGCACTCCACCTACCTCCCCCTCCCTACTTTACCTTCCATGCAACTACCCTAGTCTTGCCCTGTCCTTTTTGCTTTACCTTCCTTCATGCCTTCCATCGTCTACTACCACCTTCCCCTGATTTCCCCCTACCCTGACAGGGGCCTGACAGCTGAGTGAACAGCGCTCGGAATCGTAGTCCTAAGATTCCGGTTCATTCCCTGGTGGAGCGAAAACCAATGGCATTTCTTTCACCCTGATGCTCCTGTTCACCTAGCAGTAAATAGATACCTGGGATTAGACACCTGCTACGGGCTGCTTCCTGGGGGTGTATAACAAAAAGCCATGCCTGGTCGAGAATCGCCCCCGGGGACGCTAAGCCCTGAAATCATCTCAAGATAACACAAGATAACCTCCCACAGCACCCCCTACCCTCCTTCCAGGTCATATTCAGCAGAGGTGTCAAGCTGGAGGGATGTAAATAAATAAAATTAACAAATAAATAGTTTATTTAGGTTAAAGTACATACATACAATGCGTTACAAGCAGAATGTTAGATTTCTATATAGAGTTGGTGTATGTTATGCCTAAAACCACTATTACGCACAGCGTTTCCGACAAGACCCAACGCGATGTGTGACAATGGGGGTCCCTCGAAGCTAGGTCCGAGCACCCACTGATGTTCCTAATTTATGTGAATGACTTACCCTAGGGAGAGCGCGGATATATGTATGTCAATGTGTTTAGATGACGCAAAG
>WNGS01028583.1:7275258-7319795 GCA_020271785.1 Procambarus virginalis | reverse complement strand
CCACTGGAGACAGTCCTGCCAGAATCTGGATGTTTAATGTCCACTGGAGAGAGTCCTGCCTGAATCAGGATGTTGGATGTCCAGTGGAGAGAGTCCTGCCTAAAACAGGATGTTGGATGACCACTGGAGAGAGTTTTGCCAGAATCAGGATATAGGATATCCATTAGAGAGAGTCCTGGTTGAATCAGGATGTTGGATATCCACTGGAGAGAGTTGTGCCTCAATCAGGATGTTGAATCTCCAGTGGAGACAGTCCTGCCAGAATCCGGATGTTTAATGTTCACAGGAGAGAGTCCTGCCTGAATCAGGATGTTGGATGTCAGTGGAGAGAGTTCTGCCTGAATCAGGATATTCGATATCCACTGGAGAGCGTCCTGTCTGAATCATGGTGCCAGATGTCCACTGTAGAGAGTCTTGCCTGAATAAGGATGTTTAATGTCCACTGGAGAGAGTCCTGCCTCAAACAGGATGTTTAATGCCCACTGGAGAGAGTCCTGTCTGAATCAGGATGTTGGATGTCCAGTGGAGAGAGTCCTGCCTGAATCAGGATGTTGGATGTCCACTAGAGAGATTCCTGCCTGAATCAGGATGTTCAATATCCACTGAAGAAAATCCTGACAGAATCAGGATGATTGATATCCACTGGAGAGAATTCTGGTGCAATCAGGATGTTCGATATCCACTGGAGAGAGTCCTGCCTGAATCAGGATGTTGGACGTCCACTGGAAAGAGTCCTGCCTGAAACAGGATGTTGGATGTCCACCAGAGAGAGTCCTGCCAGAATCAGGATATTGGATATCCACTGGAGAGAGTCCTGGTTGAATCAGAATGTTGGATATCCACTGGAGAGAGTTCTGCCACAATCAGGATGTTGGATATCCACTGGAGAAAGTCCTGCCTGAATCATGATGCTAGATGTCCACTATGAGGAATTAGCCCTCATTAATATAATCATATTGGATATCTCAGGATGATGGACATCCTACATTATAATCAGGATGTAGAATACCCACGAAGGAATCCGGCGGCTGTAACTAGTAAATAGGAGTCCCACTGAGGCACAGCATATTAGAATTATATAAAAGGAAAGCAGATATCCATAGATGCGATCCCTTCTGCAATATTCAGAGTGCAGAATATCAACAGCTCTCAGATAGGCTTTCATTGTCGTCAGGATCAAGGATATCCAAAAGAATGCCCATCAATAAAGAATAATTGAGTGAATAACTCTTGTTTATATATATATATATATATATATATATATATATATATATATATATATATATATATATATATATATATATATATATATATTTATATATAGTGGTTCAGTATGATGCATCAGTCAGCTAGCCGGTCATTTTTCGGCAAAAACCTTTTGTTTTCTTTTGATTTTGAATTACCTTATTTCCTATAGAATCAGAAAATAGCCAATGATTAAATTTAATAATAAAAAACTGACCAAAAGATAGACACAAGCATGGTGCCTCGGGACATGACGGCTACACAGCTCATCGGTCAGTTAAATCAGTAAATAATTGTCAAAAGATGGCGCAAAGCGGAGCTGCCACGGAAAAATCGCCACCTCGGCGAAATCGTCATTTTTCGCAAAACTCAAAATCAAAACCAGCCATAGAATCGTTTTCAAAATGCTACCATTAGAATTACCTCATCACTGGACGTTTCTTTCTGTTAACTCTTTCTTTGCTAATTTCAAATATTAAGCCTTTTACACATATATTTACCGAGATACAACCAATTCAAATATCAAACTTATCATCATGTTTTCTTAACATATAATTAACAAAAATGAGTTGATGAGCAAGTAATAATAATTATAATGAGCCTAATAATAAATGGATATTAAAAAATTATGAACTTCTTTCTTCGTCATTTACGTAGATACTTTTTTATATCTTCAAGCCTATAACAGCCTACAATCACTGTGTAGAAAATTTCTCTGTCTACAATGTCATCAGAATGTTGGATATCCACTAGAGTGAGTCCTGCCTGAACCAGGATGTTGGATATCCACTGGAGAGTCCTGCCTGAATCAGGATGTTCAATATCCACTGAAGAAAGTCCTGGCAGAATTAGGATGTTTGATATCCACTGGAGAGAATTTCTGGTTGAATCAGGATGTTCGATATCCACTGAAGAGAGTCCTGCCTGAATCAGGAAGTTGGACGTCTACTGGAAAGAGTCCTGCCTGAAACAGGATGTTGGATGTCCACCAGAGAGAGTCCTGCCAGAATCAGGATATTGGATATCCACTGGAGAGAGTCCTGCCTGAATCAGGATGTTGGATGTCAGTGGAGAAAGTTCTGCCTGAATCAGGATGCTGGATGTCCACTGGAGAAAGTCCTGCCTGAATCATGATGCCAGATGTCCACTGTAGAGAGTCCTGCCTGAATCAGGATGTTGAATGTCCACTGGAGAGAGTCCTGCCTGAAACAGGATGTTGGATATCCACTGGAGAGAGTCCTGGTTGAATCAGGATATTCGATATCCACTGGAGAGATTCCTGCCTGAATCAGGATGGTGGATGTCCACTGGAGAGAGTCCTGCCTAAAAAAGAATGTTGGATATCCACTAGAGAGAGTCCTGCCTCAATCAGGATGTTGGATCTCCACTGGAGAGAGTCCTGCCAGAATCAGGATGTTTAATGTCCACTGGAGAGAGTCCTGCCAGAACCAGGATGTTTAATGTCCAATGGAGAAAGTCCTGCCTGAATCATGATGCTAGATGTCAACTATGAGAAATTAGCCCTCATTAATTTAATCATATTGGATATCTCAGGATGATGGACATCCTACATTATAATCAGGATGTAGAATACCCGCGAAGGAATCCGGCGGCTGTAACGAGTAAATAGGAGTCCCACTGAGGCACAACATACCAGAATTATATCAAAGGAAAGCAGATATCCGTAGATGCGATGCCTTCTACAATATTCCGAGTGCAGAATATCAACAGCTCTCAGATATGTTTTCATTGTCGTCAGGATCAAGGATATCCAAAAGAATGCCAATAAACTGTTGTTGTTATAGATTCAGCTACTTGGAACAAGTTCCAAGTAGCACGGGCTATGGTGAGCCCGTAACTGACCTGGCACAGGAGCTGGGCAAGAAGCACGGGCTATGGTTAGCCTCGTGGACAGGAGATGTCTCCCGTGGCCAATAAACAATGAATAATTGAGTGAATAACTCATATTTAAATAAATATATACATATAGCGGTTCAGTATGATGCATCACTTAGCTAGCCGGTCATTTTTCGGAATAAACCTTTTGTTTTCTTTTGATTTTTATTACTTTATTTCCTATAGAAACAGAAAATAGTCAATGATTAAATCAACATTTCAGAGTGAAAATAGGTTTGATCGTGTTCTACGTGCAGCACCAACATTACAGTAAGTAAATATATCATATTTCTTCATTACTTACATAATACTAGGAGGATTTGGGTAGATTTGGGTAGATTTGGGTAATTTTACGGACCCCTCACTAGAAAGGAAAAGAGAGAGATACCAAATAATATACACATGAAAAATACTGGAGGGCCAGGTCCCAAATCTACACAGTAAAATAACAACGTACTGGAGTGAACGATATGGAAGAAAATGCAGAATAGAACCAGTGAAGAGCAGAGTGCCATAGGCACATTCAGAGAACACTGTATGAACATCAGAGGTCCACGGTTGTTCATCATCCTCCCAGTGAGCATAAGAAATATTGCCGGAACAACCATGGACATCTTCAAGATAAAACTATATTGTTTAAAAAAAAAAAAAAAAGTGCCGGGCCAACCGGGCTGTGGCGAGTATGTGGGCCTGCGGGCTGCTCCAAGCAACAGCCTGGTGGATCAAGCTCTCACAAGTCAAACCTGGCCTTGGGCCGGGCTTGGGGAGTAGAAGAACACCCAGAACCCCATCAAGCAGGTATCACTACTGTGATACCTGCTTGATGTACAGTCAGTATGTACTGATGCTTGTAGTACAGTCAGTAGAGCATCCGCCTCTCGCATCAGAAGATGGTGTTCGAGGCAAACAATGCCCAAAGTGAATGACATATGAGTGAGTTTGAGTGGTAAGAGCTGTCACATATAGGCCATCTGCTGGTTCCTTTATTATATTCTTTATTAATTTCTGACAGTTGCTTGTGTTATGCCTATAATTTTTGCTGGATTTTCCCCTAGTTCAGTCTCTAGTTCCCCTTGTTCAGTCATAGTCGATCTCTAGTTCCCCTAGTTCAGTCGCAGTCGATCTCTAGTTCAGACTTAGTTCCCCTAGTTCAGTCTCTAGTTTCCCTAGTTCAGTCATAGTCGATCTCTAGTTCCCCTAGTTCAGTCGCAGTCGATCTCTAGTTCAGACTTAGTTCCCCTAGTTCAGTCTCTAGTTTCCCTAGTTCAGTCGCACTCGATCTCTAGTTCAGTCGCAGTCGATCTCTAATGCCCTGCTTCCCTTGACTCGTACTGTGAGCCAGATTATGGCCCTGGTTTTCAGTTGGTGATGGACAGGTTTCTGAAGCCTGGTGTACTGGGATATAGTTTGGTGGTACCTGTGATAATAAGTTCAGGAAGCTACTGAAGAATTTCTCTCAGAAAATCACTTTTAGCAGTGATCTGATAGATGTTATCTGGTGTTTTGGTCATATTTTTTTGCATACTGTAACATTAGCATTAATATCACTACCATCACCTGTAGTATTATACTTGTCAACTTCTGATGTGAATATGATTTATCACCACCACCATATGCAACTGTAATTATCATCATTATCATTACCATTTTCAGTATTGTGATTATCACCAAAATATTTAATATCACCATCATATCCATATATATCCGTTGTCAGTTACCATTAATTTTGCCATCCCCATTATCACCATCCAATCTTTGCTAGGGTAGCAATCACTAAATAGTAATAATATTAATACTTTATTTGTCAAAGTACAAAGTATGATGCTAAAGTTTGCATTTTAGGAAATATCCTTCACATAAATAAGTGTTTAGAGTTTATTACAGTACTGTACTAAAAATCATATGCTAGTTCTTAAAACTAATGAATATACATTATTCTTATTGCCATGTTGGTCAAAACATTAATTCAAATTGTAAAAGCACTGGCAAAAATAATAATTATAATAGAATAAAACTATAATAAATGAAATGTACTGTAGTGACAAAATTAAATTGGAGGTAAAGTTAATTTAGAAAATCATAAGTGAAGCTGCAATGCAAAAATAATATAACTTTAACAAGCCTGTATTTTGTGATTTTAATTTCGAATTTTTATTGACACACAATTGCTATTTGAATTAAGTTATTTTATTTTTCAGTGAATAACAGGCATCATCCAGAGAATATAATAAAATCACTTGTAAATGCACTTTTATTCCAGGCCTGGGACCTGTATACTATACTAAGCAAGGGTACTTTCTCCTTCCTTTAACTGTGTTACTGATTACAATAGGGTACTTTGCCATTCCTGAGGCTTAGTTTAAAAGAAATACTGTACTAATTATGAATGCCATTTGTACAGAAAATTTTGTTTATTCTTGCAGGCCGATGATGAATCCAGTAGATCTGTCTGCATATCAACGTCGTGCCCGATTCTTCATGGCTACCAAGGGTTAAATTTACCTTCTCGTTCATCTCTTTATTGTATCAAGGTCCTCTCGTACTTCCCTCGAGTCTCTCCACACCATAATAGTACACTGGTCCCTGCTGTCTTGTGTTCTATGTACCTTAAGATGATTCAGAAAACAGGTAGAAGCAAGGCTTTGTTGTACTGTGTATCACTAAAGGTCAGGCTTGTGATAGGTGTGTCAAAATGCGCTTTTAAGTTATTTCCTTTTCCATTTGTTCTGTCTTTTAATACCTTGCCCTAGTGTCCATATCGCTCCTTTTTTCCAGGTCTCCTCCCCCTTCCCTTGTCTCCACTTTCCTTCACTCCCTCTTTTTCACTTGTCTCCTCATTTGTTTCTTACTCCTGTGTCTCAAATCCCTCCCTTTAATCCTTTTTTTTCTCCCTTATCCTAATAATTTTGGATATTACCTGTTATCTTTCTATCCCAGGGTTTTTTCTTGTATATTTTATTTGAAGGAAGAGTTCTTCAGAGCTATGTAATTCTCACTTGTTTTACATTTTTTCCAAATGAGTCTCATTCTGTGGAATACATTACCAAATTCATATTTTACATATGTCACATTAATTTTATACTTCATTTCCCTCCCCACACTACATAAGAGTCGTTAGGTGGTATTAAGCAACCCTAACCACAGACCACACACCCGTCCTGTTGGCTAGTGCCTTCACCATGTGATGAGGGCATGAAGGGGTTGACAGTGACTTTCAGTTTACCATCGTGGCATCCCAGCAAGGTGTAGACTGGGTTGTGTCCTCTATCCTCCAGTCAGTCTTGCTTATGAGAGTTCATAGCGCAATGGCTAGAGCAGCATGTGCAGCATCCCTGCACGTGTATACTCAAACCCCACCTAGTTCATAGATGATTCAGTGAATAATTAAATATAAATATATACTGTATATATAAATAATACATACACAGTTCATATTCAATACAAAATACAATACTGTACTAAGTGCTAGAGATTAAGGAATGACATCTTTCATTCCAGTGAGAGACTTGATTTTTTTAATGTGTATCAATTATTGTATAAAATACTTTCATGTGAAAGTCTCTGCATTACCTTTCACTTTATTTTCATTTAATATGCTTCATTATAAAATGAGGGTTTATTAACATCGCCTCATTATGGTCTGATGTCTACTCCTACATGTAAAATAATGCTTGTACCTCCATGTTTGAAGTATAGGCAGTCTGAGAAATAGGTTGTGTTGAGCTTGGCAGCAAGAGAGATTTCTATTAAGAAACGAATAACATACTGTACAATTACACTTCCAAATAAAAATCTAAGCAACCCTTTATATTCTATACTAACCCATGGTTCCTAAATGCAAGACATGCATGGAAGATGTCTAATTTGACAAAAATTCACACGCTATAATCATTATTTCAAGAATATAAAATTAATATTTGGTAAATTATCACAATGCTCCTACACTAACACACCTAACTAATTCAGGTTGATGCTCAATTGGTCATGAAAAAATGTACATTTCTAAAGCTTTTCTCACAAATAGCATTCAATTTGCACATTTGTATCTCTAGCATACAAATGTGATACATTTACATATGACTTGATAATGGTCCGGGACAGACCGAAATGTCATCGTTTCTTCATCTTCTGGTGTGTGGTTTGGTCATCATATCGTCAACCACGTTATTGTGACTCTCTGCCTGTGTGTGATACAGTTAGTGTTATATGTGGATTGTTTATGATAAAGGAAACAAAAAGACAATCATTTAGCAGCATGGAGGTTAATATGAATTTAGAGAAGCACAGAGGACATCTTAATCAAGAGAAAACCTTATTAGAATTTATAAATAGAGCCCTGAATGTATAAATGATTAATCACTATTCTAACTTCTCTGCATTTTTTTTCACCACTAACGAAGCAAAACTGGCTTGCACAAGCTCGGGATATCTTAACTCAATGTCTCTTTGATTACAGACTTTCTAATGAGTAACATTAGCAAACTACATTAAAGATAATGTGCCAGTAACTTAAAATTATCCTAAAGGTAGTCCAAATTCTCAGAAATTTTATTGCAGTCAGTTAATTAAAAGTTCCCATTAATCCCATGACATTCACAAACCTATTTGCCACTAATGACATCTGTAATTACATTCATATATGTTCCCAAGAAGTTCCAGGAGCCAAGCAGTTTCCCACAAACCAAGTTACAAACAACCTGGGCCTGGAAAACAGTTCAGGTGAAATGGGAATATAAAGACCATTAGAACCACAGAAAGTTTACAGGCTATTCATGCTCGTGCCACCTCTAGGGTGGCTTAATCTTCATCAATCAATCACAAAGTCTAGTAGGCCCAGACACACTTTAAGATGTTACACCACCAAAGACCACATTCACTCCAAACATCTACCACCTACGGGCTATTCATGGCTGTGCCACCTCTTGTGATGGCTTAATCTTCATCAATCAATCAATCAATCAATCACTCAGAAAGTCTAGTTTTAACTCCATCAGTGGTTCAGTGACACATGCTCTGAATGTATCACAGACCATCTCTAACACCATTGACATTCGCCAGTGCTAATCGCAACATTCAATTGGTCGCCACATCAGTTGATTGACGGTTGAGAGGCAGGACCAAAGAGCCAGAGCTAAACTCCTGCAAGCACAACTAGGTGAGTACCCTTCATCACACCACTAAACTACATTCATATAAATAAATATACCCCACTTGTCCAAACACAACAGGTTATCCGTTCAGTCTCAGTCTCAAGGAGTTTGGAAAGCACGAGGCCGACTATATTTAATTACTATACTGCACTATGTTTTCTGGCACCAAAACAAACGTAATAATAACAACACATTACAACACAAATTCACCTAACCACCTAGTGCAGCTAAGCTTTACTTGCAATAAATCTGGGGAAACTAGAAGCGTGTATACTGCTGCCACCTGGAGATAGTGGGAGAACGTGGCTAGGCAGAGCAACTAGTAGTCACCTGTGATGCCAAAGAAGAGTCCAGTCTTCAGTTTTTATGCTAATCATTCTTGAATAAATTCAGCCAAAATGATACACAGGATCATACAATCAATATATCATCCTGGTCAAATGATAAAATGTATATTTACCTCAGAGAGCAACTGAATATGATAACAAGTTGTCTTTTGGTTTAAAGTTTTAGGCATCCAATCATCACAATGAAGCATTCTCTAGAAAAAGAAATATTATACAAATAGTTGCCCCTAATAATGAAAAATACGTTCAAATTCTTGCACCCCTGTTTGTGTATTTTGTGAAAAGTGCAGCTCTCACAAGTCGAGCCTGACCTCGGGTTGGTCTTGGGAAGTAAAAGAATTCCCAGAACCCCATCAAGCAGGTATCAAGCAGGTAATGCATGAGAGCTCCAAATATTTTAAAATGAGCAATGCAAATCAACCTTGGATATCCCTGCATCACAAAATTCCTTAATCTGGAGAAGGAACTCGATATTTCAAGTGTCAGTGATATTAAATCTTTAATTGTATCAAAATGCTTATGCAAACTCATTCAACCCTTGCACAAAAGCCTTCCAGACTGTACTGATAGTCAACATCCTTCAAAATGGAATAAAGCAATATAACCTGATTTTTTAATTCAATTACAATCTTTATTGAGAAAGCAACAGCACCTCATGTACCAAAGAAAAGTACCCCCCATCCAAGTTACAGTTCCTCCCTGCCCACCCACATACAAAGACTAGTTCAAGCATCATCTTGAGACAAAATACAATGCCTCATCCCACTGATGCTGCCAGAAATACAGTTGAGATAATGAGTAATGGCTCCTATTTTGAGTGAGGTTCTGTAAACACAGCTGGGATTCTACCTTCAAATGTAGCTATTTGCCAGAATTTCCCATAATCCTTCCACTGAAATGTACTAATCTCCAAAATTGACACATTAATTTTAAGCGACGCATATTTTTAGCCATAAATGCTACTCTCACATTTACATGAGTGTGGGTATGGCTTCCATAATAACTAAACTGAACTAAACTATATCATCTGATGCAACATTTCAGATCATTCATTTCAAGTTCAGAGGATTCAAGCTGAGATCTGCCAGTCGCTAAGTAAGCTCAAACTTTGTGCTTTTGTTGTCAATTGCAGCTAATTTTCTTTGTTGCTGTCGTCGTCTTCACAGGTTGCTCATACTTGTCAACAAAACCAAAATGTGTGCTATACAATCTACATTATTCTTTACAGAATTCCCTTTTATTATAATAAAACATAGATTTGGGTAATAATACTTTGGACACAAGCTAATATTGTTTCTTGTATTAGTTTTTAAATCAAATACTGTACTGTATACAGTATTCTGAAAAGTTTTTTACATCTTAAACACTGATATTCCTCTTTTATATATATAAATGTTTTAAGATAATTTGTAGTTAGAACTTCTCACCTCTTAATCATCCTTTCATACGGTGTTGAGTTCCATCTAACTGTTTGTCACCTCCCTTCCAAGAATCTTGGCAAATTGAACGTGAAATTTGCCAAACAGGAGCCGAAGATCTGACATCTTGCTTGTAGTAGCACCTATGGTAAAGTAAATGAATGCAGGCAACTGTGAGAGACCTTAATGCTTCAGACTGTCCTATGAAGCTTGTACTTTAGTTCATGAAGTAGTTATCATATAGCAATCTGGGAGGAATAAAGAACTAAATCATGTAAAATGTGAGGGGGAATATGTTAAGAAAAGGAAAAGATGGAAGTGATGAATGGTTTCAAAGAGGAAATGTTGAGTGTCTTGGTTTTTGTGATCCAAAGATTTAAGAAAATGAAGATGAAGAATGGAGTAACTAAAAGAATATAAATGCACAACAAAAATCAGTTGTTTAGTGTTGATGAATAATAGTATGGAAACAATTCAAAGTGCTTATGTTTGATATTCAAGTTTGAAAGGGTTAAGTGGCATTGAAGATTGTATATTCTCCATGTGATAAAACTGAGAACGAAGAATTTTAAGGTAGTTTTACAATGATCCAAAAAGTTACAGAATCAATATTATGGACAATTTAACAAAGTGTCAACATGTTCCATGTTCCAATCCACCTGGATTGGGTGCTGATGACCTGTTATAACTGACCAGAACAATAAGTGTTGCTGGCCAAAGTCATCACCTTGAATTAGCAACACTGGTTGCTTCGAACAGCCCTAAGCATTGTGGGGCTCTGAGTTTACTAGTTACTCACTCTTCCTTATTGAATCTGAGAGGGAGAGATGGTGAATGGTCTGGTTTCAGCTGGACTCTCCCTGGTAAATCAACAGACACAATAAATCTGCTTCATTACTGTGAGTGTAGAAGTAACCTGGTGACATACCAGTGTGAAGTGGTCTTGGAGAAGCAAGAGTGAGATTTGTCTGCGTGTGTTGCTATTCACACATGTGACTGACAATAAAGGGGTACTTTTACCAGCATCCTCCTTAGTGGAATGTTGAGAAATGTATGGATATAATGGTAGTCTTAGAACATGTGAAAATGACACTGAAGGACAGTGTTACAGTATGTGGTAGAACACAGTGCTGGAAGAAGTGCTATCTATTTTATTCCAGGACCTGAAGAGCTAAAGACTTGTGGAGCAGCCAGACAAGTCTGACATTAGGCAAATGACTGTGGTTGTTGAAGGAAAGACAGCAACTCCCATAGTGCTGCCACCTGGTGCTGGTCGGTTGCCCCTAGGGAAAAAGTGTATGATCCAACTACTGAGTGGTTCATCTGCGAAATCATTTATTTTAGTCTTTGTTTACTTTGTGAACCTTGCAGTTGTCTGTTATGCTTCACTTTCTGGGGGTTTGATTCTTTGGTGAGGGTGATTATGAATACACAGCTCTCTTGAGCCTCTTTGACAGGTCCAGGTTTTGGCCTCTGATTCCTGGTAGGCTTTTACAGTAATGATATGCGGGGTGTTGATGTGACTTCTAGACATGGAGCTATCTCAGTGCAGCTAGCAACAGGGACCCACCATTCAGCACCTCCAGGAAAGAATTAATCTCTTTTTCAGAAAACGAGAAGATATTTTTCAGAAAAGGTTTGAAAATGCTACTCTGTGAAGAATATACAGTATTAGAAGTAATTATCAGAAAGCGACTCTAGGTCAAGAAGACCTGACTCAGTGACCTGTGAATAAGATTAATTTGTTTAGAGTAAAAAGAATGCAGTACAAAACATTAAAACTGTATCTGTGGAAGACATACTAGTACCAGTGCATTAGGTGAAATGTTGAAATGCTGCAGGTACTGATGAGGTATGTGTAGCTGAATATAGGCATCTGATAAAATGTAAAAGAATGAATGTAGAAAATTTACCATACAGCATGGGAAAGTGGTGCCAATTGAAAGAAAAACTGTGATTGTACCCAATATAAATATAAAGTTGAATAATTAAAAGGCAAGAGAATTACTGAGAAATTAGTAAGTGATGAACAAAAGTGTGTGCTGTAGCAGAAGATATTAAATTGATCATGTACCTGCATTAATACATTCTGTAATGTAGAAAGCATGGGGTAATGATTGTAAATTGCATATGGCATTTATGGAGGGTTGCCACTCAGGTGTCTCAGAACCTGGGCTGCAACCTGACAAGTCACTAAAGGTGTCAGTGCAAACATTGTTTACCCCATTGCCAACTATTGTTAGCCTTCTTTTTTATATTGTGTTATTTCCTTGTAAAGCAGTGAGTGGATTGAGCCTTGATTGCCCCACATGCTCCCCTTGCCTCTTCAAGGGGAAACAGAGCCTGGTCCTGGTAGGCTGGGACACCAGTGCCATAAACTTTGGCAAGCTACCGAGAAAGCCAGCACAGAAAAAATACACAGTAATTGTAAAGGCCCTGTATGCAAATAATTATAATTTTTTTTTGTATATATATATATATATATATAGTACAGTACTAATACATTATTCCTTAAATTACAGAACACATTTTGTTGAAAATATACAATAATTGATGTACAGTATAATAATAAGTGTAAGTACTGTAATGTAACGACATGTATGTATATTTGTTGGCCACATGTGGCTGACAGCAGCAAAATCAGCATGTAAACACAACTTGTGAACGTGCTAGAACAGCCCTATTCAGGAGAGGAGAATTTTGGTGTCATTTTACCCATTCTTTTCATATACAATTCTATCTCTTATAAAAGAAAAGTATTCAAATTTTAATTTTATTTGCATACAACAGTTTATATATGATTGGGGTCAATATTAGAATACTGAATACTGGAAATTAATGTTAATTAATTTCTATGTTTATAAATTAATGTCAATTAATATATACTATGATGTATAAGAAGAATAAATAGAGTATACTCACCATTCATGCTGTTTGATCTGCATGTACATTACAATCAGTCCAACTCTGTGATTATGGATCTGACCGCGTGTTTTTTCCGTCCCCTGCCTGAGATGAGAGGCCTATGTTGTTTGGCAACCAATCACCAAGAGTGCTGCAACAACACCTCTGAACCTGTTATCTGTACAGACCCTGTTGTTTTTGTATCCCCTGCAGTCATTGAAGAGCTTTCCCCGCCTCTCACCCTCTCACTGTATTTCACAAAAAATACAAAACATCCTACCACCATGTCATCAGAATATTTTGATAATGTGCCAGTAAGGGCTTCCAGCTAACTGGAGATAAAACAAGTTGTGATCAATTTTGAGTAGAAAGTACAGGTTATAAAAGCTGATGAATCTGGCATCACTAGATGCCTGACAGTGCTTCGGATTCGTAGTCCTGAGGTTCCGGGTTCGATCCCCGGTGGAGGCGGAAACAAATAGGCAGGGTTTCTTTCACCCTGGTGCCCCTGTTCACTTAGCAGTAAATAGGTATCTGGGAGTTAGACAGCTGCTATGGGCTGCTTCCTGGGGGTGTGTAACAAAAAGGAGGCCTGGTCGAGGACCGGGCCGCGGGGACACTAAGCCCCGAAATCATCTCAAGATAACCTACAAGTATAAAGTGTATTTAATAGTGAGCAAAATCACTCTTCATGATACTTTGAAGGATGAAGATAAGATCTTTATGATGTAACATTGTGGAAGAAGAAAGAACCAAGTACTCTAATGTTAAAGTTAAAATAGTTGAAGGCATTGTTTGGAATTGATACAAGCAAACATGAGACAAATCAAAGAAACCAGTGACAGGATGGCTTGGAATTTCCATGGAAAAATGAAGGTTCATGAGGAATGTGTACTCACCTATTTGTGCCTGCAGGATCGAGCATTGACTCTTGGATCCCGCCTTTCTAGCCATTGGATGTTTACAGCAATGACTCCTGTCCCATTTCCCTAAGAAATGGGAATATGGATATGTATGTGGACGGGTGACCAGGTCAGCCAAGAGAAAAGCCACCTTAAAAAAGGAAGTCCTTCAACCGAGGGAATAACCTGAAAGTGAGGAAGGGACGAGGAAATCCAACACAGATGCCAAAGGTCAGGAAGATTCTGAAGAAGCATGAACTAGTCAGAGATGAAAAATGCCTAAAACAGCAAGAGAGAGGGTAGTGATCCCTCCACCCTAAATTATAGCAAGAGGGGGCTCTGCCAAGACTAACTGGTATGAAGCAACAGTACAGTATTAGCCATCAACTGGGGGAGCCACAAAGAGCTAAGAAATGCTGTACGTACTAGTGGCTTTACAAGATTGTAATTACCCTATTATGTATCCTCACATTCCCAATGTACCTTCTTGTATATGCATAAATAAAAATAAATAAGAGATGATGGACATATACAAGAAGACCAAAACACAATACAGACTAAAGAGAAAGGAAGAGATGGAAGATATGCCAAGCCACCTCATACATACTGACTCCTGATTCCCATATAGGTGACAGTACACAAGCACAAGAAACTTCATACACTAAGACCAGCAGAGCGCCTCAAACCATCTTGGGAGGTCATGTCGCTGATTGTCTGGGAGAGGCAGAACCTTGGGAATAGGAGGGAATTCAGATAACAGACCAGAAGTGGTTAGGAAACCACTGGCTGAATAGACTCTGAGAGTTAACAAAAGAGCATAGCCTATGCAGGCGAAGAGTCACAATAACATGGCTGAACGGTGTACGGCCAGTTTCGCCAAAGTATTGGAGAGGACAAGATGAACTGGCCGTACACTGAATGACAGACTTAAAGAACACAAGAGAAGTGTTAAGTCTGCAGACACTAACAATGCTCTCTTCTGCCATGTGAGGGATTCTAATCATCCCATTGATTGGTCTTCCTCCAAAATAATCTTTCCTGCCTCTACTCTTCACAGACGCCGTCTTGTAGAATCGGCTCTTATACACATTGTACCCAACATGAACTTGAGTCCTGGCTTTGTTGCTGTGGACTCTTCCCTTTCACAGTACATACTCAAATGCTCTAATCTTTCTAACAAACGTGACTTAACATAAGCTTACCCCTTCCATTTATCTTTCTTTCTCTTTCTTTTCTTTCTCTCTTCTCCCCTTTTTCTGTTCATTGTCTTCTCCTACGCTCCCTTGCTATCCTCTGCTTATTCCTATTACCTTTCCTTCGGTGGTTATAATGGGAGCTGCCTCGTATGGTCCAATAGGCCTTCTGCAGTTCTCATTATTACTACTATTCTCTACACCTTACTTTCCTCCTCACCTCTCTCTTGCCTATTTATTTCCCGTTCTCTACCTCCTCATCACAAGCGACTTGAGAATGGTCCAGGACGGACCGAAACGTCGTCGTCCCTTCAACTTCTAGTGTGTGGTCTGGTCAGCATAGCCTACAAAGGTTTCCAACCTAACAACATGGGAAGAAATAAATGAACAGGGAGGGGGAAATAGAAGTAAATTTAAGACCCTGAACAAATCCACAAGAGCCGTGATGATGGTTCGAATTTACACCTGGGATGATCCCAAACGCTGCCTTAGTCGACTAGTCATCGTGCTATTATGATTTCTGTGTGTACTGAAGTGAGGGCGAAGAGGTAGAACAGCTTGTTGGCAGAGCCCGAGTGCATGGGGGAATTGTGTAAAACCCTGGTTTGTGTCTCAGAGAGGCTGCAGGATCCATGTGAAGTCAGTGAAATTCCCAGTTGCAATTCTTTTGCCATGTCGGGGCCCAGTCGTCTAAGGCAGCATCTGGGATCATCCCGGGCGTAAGTTCAAACCCTCATCACGGCCCTTGTGGATTTGTTAATTTGATGCATCACGCTATTGTGATTTTTGTGTGTATTAAGACCCTGACAAAAGGCAAAAATAACAGACAAAAGGCAAATGTTCAGGCAAAATAACATCTCTCCACCATTAACATCTCTTACATAAACAGGAAGCTGCTGGTTCAGTGCAGAGGTAAACCGATCCACCTCTAAAGGACAACTGAACATCTCTCAAAGCCAGAGGAAGGAGGCCCTGTCCACCCCAGTTGAACTGAAATCAGACAAAACTGCAGTGAGGGATTAACTCTCAAGCCAGAAGAGTTGATATCCTTTAAGTCAGCCCCACAGGAAAAGGAAGCAAGCTAAAAATTCTCTACTGAAACACTAGCATGCAATCCAAATGAAGACTGAAACCAAAGCCCTGTGGAAGACCTCTATAAGAAATTCCACTAGGGGATGCCTGCCATATTTGCCGCCAAAAATGAGGCATGTTTTTGCCCCACCAACAATCAAATATATACCTTTTTTTAAATACACTAAATCATATGTTTTCCTGCAAAACCACTTGAACATCACTTTCATTAAAATGAAACATACTAAAATTGTTTTTCCCCACAAAAAATCCTTGTAAATTAGGCATCTTGTACACTGGGAAATCCAGTTTGGCCTCTGTGAGGTGAGCCACCATGTGCACTAATTGATTTCTTTCTTTAGGTAAAAAGATTTGCCTTCTTGATACGTTCTTATGTTTATGTAGACTTTTCTGGTGTGTTATCCATTCAGGTAAGAGTACAATTGATTGACATGTGTCAGATTACCCCCCCTACCTTGGCAATGGTTGTGATTATTAAATTCTTATCAGTATCACATTGAGAGGCAGATGCTATGAAACGTGACACAATTCATAATCCCATAATGTTAATTTTCTGGCCTAAAGTAGATATATAACATGTATTCATCCCATCTTCTTTTACATATATTTAACAGTAAAGGAAAAATATGCTTAAATTATACAATATTACATTTTTTATGTTTTAAATTTGTATAATAAGAAATCCTTTCAACCAAAAATCTATTGAAATTACTCAATAACTGTATAAATTATTATGAATGTTTCAGCTGGCAAAAATATGCAAAAATATTACACCTTAAATTATTTTAATAAAAAATAAGATTCAAAATTAGTTAACAAATTAAAATTTTATGTACTGTACCTTGTTTGGGTTCCAGTAACAGTGATGAGTGTTTATTTTAATCCATGGAATTTATTTAGGGTAACAGGAAAATGGAAAATCATATTCAACTTATATTAATGATATATTTAATGTTCATAGAAAAACTACCGACAGGAATGGAAGGTATTACCTACAAATTTTATCAATACATGCATACAAAATGGTTTGTTAATCTTAAGACTAGAGCTTGAACTAGCATGGTGGAACTAAAAGAATTTAAAAGGATAATTTAATTTTGAAAAAAATTACGATTTGATTGCATTCCTCGTGGAAGACAAAATCAGATCAAAGATGCAAGAACGTCATACTAACCTAATGAGGAATGAAGAGGCTGGGTCATCCACATTTATCTACTACCCAATCTGAGTAGGAAATTCTGACCAACTATATATATATAAAATGTATTTATTTTTGAGCTGAGGTGGTACCCACATCTCAAAGATACAGTACATCCACATTCTTGTAGCTTTATCAGATTCTGTATTTTGGTTGTGTTGCAATCTAATACAGCAAAAGTCGGCTAATATGACCAATAATTGAACCTAAACTAAGTGGTATTTTACAGGATGGTATTAATGCGAATAAAATCTATATAGGAAAAATTATTACAAAATATGGAGATTTTATACCAGGTCTTTATATGGGAAGAATGTTTATATTAACATTCAGCAGGTTAACTAAAAAAAAATGCTGTTTCAGGCAAAATTTAGTTGTTGGCAACAAGACCAAGAAAACAAAAAGAGGAATATTTTGATGCCACATCCCAAGTACACTACTACTAATAAAGCAGTTAACAAACAGGAACCCTACAAAAAGCTTTGGTATAGTTGGTCACTTATCATACTACGTTACTTTCAACTCGACAAGTCCCACAATTCTAATTTTAATGTGACGAATATTATATTAAACTGGCACACCGTCGACCCATCCATCATGGACCTTGAACTTACTGCATGTCTGTAGTTTAACCCACACATCATCTTACATCTTTAAATTTGTCTTGTCAATATCCTTAAAATAACAGAAAATGCCTGAGAGTATTTCTGAAATCAAGAGTCTAACTGATCACTAGAAGTCCATTTACTTAAATTATGTTTAATAGATTTCATTCTCACACTGTTGAACCATAGGATACAGATAAAAAATAATATATTAGTCTATTTCCAAGTCTTGTATCCCTGCTACAGTGTTGTATTGTCATTTTTCTGAACAAAATCACAACTCCTAGTTTTTAAAATTTGATGGAAAGAAGTATGTTAATGAACTCTTTTAATATATTAAACACCAGGTTACTACAGTAGTTAAATAATTTGCGCAAGTGGAACACACACAGGCTGTAAACTGTTGACACATTAAACAAAACTTTAGAGAGCAAAAAATCTTCACTGTGTAAACTGTAACATATATTTAACCCAACAGATGCTTGCCTTGTGCCTTTTGTTCACAATGAAACCACAATAGTGTGATATATCTGAGAATATCTTTTTGGAGCAATGTGGTGGAACCGAACTCGCATCCCAGGTCACCCTAGAAGCCCACTAGGACACGACGAGCTCAATAGCAACCCAACGCAAAGTTCTCCAAAAGATTTTCTCAGGAAAAATTGTGTTTGCTTCACAAGAGCTCAAAACTTCTCTTGACTACATTAGAAAATTATCAAGTCTAATAAAAGAAGTTGATGTCAATCCGAATTATTTTATAATCTAGCAAGAGGTTCACATATCTACCGAATGTGTGTGTGTAGTTGAATTATTTAAACCAAGTGGCCATGAAAGTTTAGTTACAATTACTTACAGCTGCAACCTTTAAAAACAACAACAAAATTGCAGCTAGATATCAATATTTATTTAGGTCCTCGACATTTTCACATTACAGAATATAGTTTTCTAACAGACTGCACACATTATGAGAGCAAGAGTGGCATCAAATTGCTTTGTTTAAGAAATAGTTTAAGAAATACACCCTGTTACCAAGCACATTTTCAATCTTACCACGAAATAAAGGTTCTTTATTAAAAACAAAAAGTTTAAAGATATATAATGAAAAAGTGTGCATGGCTTATTTAAACATGTTCTATATATACCTGTAAACAATTTGTTCAATTCATTTTTTTTTTTTTTTAAACTTGTGACCACACCCTGTATAGACTTGGGTAAGGGAAGTGATGTGACACTTTAGCATTTAATACTAATCTGTGTAAAATAAAAAAAAATAGGGGGAGGGGGGTTGAAGGCAGCAGTAAATATACACTGTAGTTACATCTACTGTACAGTATACTATAACTGTACATTAGTTTTTTTTTTACCAAGATCAACATTTTCATTAAGGATGATTATACCAATAGCTATTTCAGAAATATATACATCCACAGTATACTTGTGTTATTATACAATGCAAATTTCAAGTTCTGTTAAAGGATGGGACACTAATTTGTTGTAATCTTGTCTAGACTTGCTTCACACTAGAAATCCCTTGATGAAAAATACCAGGCAAGACAGACAGACAAACAAAGGTGATATTACTGCCTGCAACACCAATTCACAAAATACCCAACTAACAAAAGTCACTGATAACACACTGCAAACCTGGCTAAAACTGAACACACAATTTTTTTTAAGTATTGTTGAACAAGACATCAAAGACAAAGATGGGCAGAAAAGACCCAATGGACAAAGGTCTACTGGCCATTCTGCCTTTTGGTACTCTATATTTTTTTTTTGCATCAATGCTACTTGCAACCCTCTCTGAGGTGTCATCAATCGATTCCCGCATTGTGGAAGATGAAGCTTGATCTAAATGAGCCATTTTCTTCTTTAAATATTACATAGCTAAATATTATCAACATTTCTAACATGGTGAGATTATTCTTCATAGTTAATATTCTTTATGTTTTTAGGTTAAATTTGTATATATAATTTTAAGTATCTCAAACATATTTCTAAGTGTTCCTCACTATTTCTTCTTACTTTTGCCCAGTGTGAGAGTGTGAGAGGTGAGCTGCTGAGTGGCCACTTGATGCTTACGCTTCTGGAATTCGGCTTTCTCTTCATCGAGTCGTTTCTTGAGATCTTCAAACCGTTTCTTTTCTTCTGCATGTTCCCTCTTCAGGGTGTCGTATTTTGTGTACAGCTGCAAAGAATGAAAAATGAGGAACTAGACATGAAAATCTTTACTCTAAGTGAAAGAGGGAAAAATGACTACATACATGTAAATTTTTATCAATACTGAATCTCAAATGCTTTTTCCTCAAGAATTCACCTTCTTTAAAGGAAAGGTGATGGCCTTATAAAGAAACTTCCTCACAATAAACATTTTCCTAGCAATAAAGATGTAAAGAAGCTTTCAAAACATTTTAGAAAATCAATGTCATGTACAGGAATTTGCATTAAACTAACAGATGTGCTGGATTCCATTCAATACTGACTCGGTCTTAATTTTCCTGCCAAATTTCATGTGGTCCTAGACCAGTGATGGGCAACCTAAGAGAGCAAGTGGGCTGAAAAGGAGGCTTTCCTTCTACTCAACTACCTTGGGAAAACTTATCAGAAACTTTGCTACATAAGAAGAATAGCAAAACAATATTTAATTTGTCGGACCAATGTATCTGAAAACTAATGTATCACATTTTTACAATTAAACCAATATGGTCTACTGCTCTGTTCAATAACAAAATAAAATAGGGCCCAGTTATCATTTACGATCTACCATTATTCCCAAATTTCCTATTTTTCGCTACAATACCTTCATCCTTTTCAATCTTGAACATGATTGTTCTAAAGAATCCATCATGCCATTTGAAAATAGTATAGGTATGCACAACCTCCCAAAGCCACCAGTCGAACACCACGCTGCACTCAAGTCAGATGAGCCACATGCAACCCCACTGGTCACAGGTTATTACCACCGTTCTACAGGAATGATTTTAGGTAAATATAACCTTGATTTTCATGCAAAATTTTCAGCAATTTTTTAAATAAATCTTAAATTTTCTACTATGAAAAAAATGTTGGCATATGGAAGATGGTGAGGAGGGAGGGAGGAGGAGAGGTGTTACTGTTTGGAAGTGGAGTCCCCTTCCATTATAACATCAGGCAGTGAGGACTTCACTGGTGTGCACTCTCTGGCACATTTTGCCTGCATACCACTAGGACTTGCTTGTCTTACTAAGAATCTGTTTAAAGACACTTGTTTTTCCCTACATTTTAATACTTGTCTGTAGTAAGACATCACATTGTCATTTAAAAGGTCAATGCAAAGGCCTGCTACAGCTTTATCTGGGCGAGTTTTATCAACAAAACTTTGCAGTTCTTCCCATACTTCACACATTTTCTTAATCAAGAAGGGACATCCTCTACTGCCTCTACTCACAGCTATTTTCTTAGGTTGAACCTTAGCAATGACTTTCTTGAGACCCATGGTGAGATATATAATAACTTTTATGCTCAAATGGCCAAAAACCGACAAAACACTGTAAATCCTTGTGAAGAATTCAGGCGGGATAGTCACTGGGCGCGAGACACTGGTAAACTGAGGCGCAATCACTGTGCCACCACGTGCTAGTCGGCCTGTACGTGTATCAACAAACTCGTGTTCCGAGGCAACCCTCGCCTTCCGAGGCACATTTTCCGAGCAAATCCTGCTCGTATTCCGAAAAACTCGTATACAGGGACACTCGTATTCTGAGGTACCACTGTACAATGTTCACACTTAAGTTTTGACAAATGCTGCAATTCATGTTCTCCACTCTCGACTATCTCACCCTCTCAGCCTCCTACCAGTCTTGAGTGCCACGTATTTATTGCTACTATCTAAGTAAACTAATTCAACCCATCCTCCTGTTTAGGTGGTACTTATAGTGACGATGATATATTGACGCAAAAGGCAATTGGAAAGTAAAATTTGTCACTATTGAATTTAGGCAAACCGGAAAAGTTTTTTGTACTGATGCAGCAAAGAAACCTTAACCTAACCTAATCTTCCTATGCCTAATACACGCTATCTAAGCAACCCGTCCTCTTACAAATTACGTCGCTTTTCGCTCGTATGAACTACAGCCAAAAAACCAGCGTTGAATTTAATGAAACGCCATTTTCTGGGTGAGCCCCGGAGGCTCCCTGGAGCTTATCGGGCTAATGTATGTTATATTAGACCGGGACATTAGCTAAGGAGTTCAGACCTACCAGGGACCAGCGCCAGAACCTGGCCCCTTCAGAGAGGTTTCAGGGAGCAATGGCCCTGGAAAACCCCTTTGTGGTTGGGGTTTTCCTTATCTGCCATCGACCGGGGTTAGGCACCCAGAAAGGTAGGCATAACAAAACAAACCCCACAAGGTAAGAAACTACAACAAAAAACCGAACAGAGAGGTAGAAACTCCCTACAATCACAAGGAAACAAGCAAACAAGCAAACATCACACTTTACTGCCGCGCCGATCGTCCGCGCAGCCCTCCCCGCCCCGAGAGGGGGAGGGGGGAGCCCCGGACCTACCGCGCCGGCTGCCAAGCTTCAGTTCGGAAGCTAAGCGTCAACCAACGCGAAAAAAACGCCGACCGGTGGGAGGGAGGGTTGCCAGGGAGCCTCCGGGGCTCACCCAGAAAATGGCATTTCATTACATTCAACGCTGGTTTTCTGTGGGGAGCCCCTACAGCTCCCTGGAGCTTCATACCCAAAGAGAAGGAAAAGAAAGGGCTAACCCAGGAGGCGGCCGCCACAAACTCTGCAACACAAAGCCGAGACAACAGGGCGCAACCTGCGACCCAAGGCAACAAGAATGCACAGGAGCAGATGCACAAAGAATGGGCGGCCAAGAACCTGTGCAACCCTCAAATCCCTGCGCCCGAAATGAGCCCTAGACGTCCCAACACAGCAGCAAAAGCTGCAAACGTCTGAACAGCACGGGCGCAAAGACAGACCACAGGCCGGAAGAATGAAAAATCTGCAGACAACCTGGGAGACCCGAGCCCTGAAAACAGGGAACGAGGGGAACCAGATCAACCACAGCGCAACCCCAGACACGGTATGCCAGCAATGGCAAAAACAACTGGACAACACAGGATGCACCCCCGGCCTAACCAGACAAGCATCAATACCCCAAGAACCCCTCCGGAAAAGCAGCCGTCTCGACCGTCGCCAGGACGGAGAAAGGCAGCACACGTGTAAATCTACTACCAATGCCAAAGAGCAGAAACCTGAACCGAAGGGGCTACCACAAACCGAGGAGAAGATAAGAAGGCACCCTGATCAAGGACCAGGACGGCTCAGGCGACACATGAGCAGGCCGGAGGTGAAACAAAACACAAGAAAACGTACGAAACGTCACACTGTCGCCAAGACGAAGCTCGCAGGTGGGACACCGTCAACAAAGCCACCTGAACACCATAGAGATGGTGAAATCCGCGTCAAAATACCAGACGCGAAGAGCCGAGGAGAAGGCCTAACCAGTCACGTACAGGACCGATTCGACCTGCCGAAAGAGGCGGAGTCGCAGGAAAACGCCCCGGGTTCGGACACCTATCAAGCAGCGTCTAAAATGAAGGCTAGGCCGGCCACCAAGAAAAACCATAAGGACTGCTCTCGTGGAATTGGGCTGCAACCGACCCAAAAACCTGAAGCCACAGCTGGACTGGGAGAGGAGGAACAGGTACCCCCACCTCGACCAGTCCAGCCGAAAAGCATCCACCGTGAATGCCCCGCAGGTGGGAAAGGGCGCCACATAAAATGGGCGACGCCTAGACCACGCTGACACCAAAAAGTCCATGGCCAGGAGTCCAGACATCCGAAAGAGCCAACAAAACGAGACAGCTGTCCACCAGAACACAGGACACACACCAGACATGAAACTCACGATAGCCAAACCCTTGTGGGTCCGGTAAGAACCGCCAGAGAACAGTCCGAACAGAGCTGAACGGTAGAGCACCGAGGGACCCAAACCCTCTGAAGCGCAAACCAGACAGCCACGAACACCCAAACCGTGCTGTGAGCCCGACGGACGGACAGACTCCACCAACCTCGGCCGACCTGGTGAGCATTGGTCACAAAACCCCAGCCGAGAGATGACCCGTCCGGGAACACATCGAGCAAAGGCTCGGGAAGGTGCCAAGGCACGGAACCCCGAAAACCCCAAAGAGGAAGCTGGTGATGCAGCACCAACACAAGATCCCCGGAGGAACCCTACGAATGCAAGAGGCGGAAGGGGAGCCACCGAAATAACCAAACAGACACCGAAGCGAAACCCGACTCCGCGCGCAGACCAGCACGTCGAAGTCCAGACCCCCACACAACCGCCCAAGCAACCGCAGAGTAACCCGGGACCCCCTCATGTACAGCTGAAGGCGGGACCACAGCCGCGGTAACACTTCTGGAGAGAAAGACAATGAGCGGCCCAATAGCCCTAAACAAGGCCCAGGTCCGAACCCGAGACGGAACAGATGGAAAAACCTCCAGATCACCAGGAAACCAAACCCGGCAATCTGGAAAATACCCCCCTGGCGAGCAGACAAGCGGACTGACTGGGAGCCCACACCAGCCAGTCGTCGAGGTAGGCCAGACACCGAATCTCAGACACAGACAGGGCACTAAGATCCGGGAAAGATGCAAAAAAGATACCAAGTGCCCATCACAAAATAGAGAAGGAAACAAAAACAGCAAACCTGAAGCCCCACCACCAGCTGTGCCAGTCCCAGAAACTGGAGAGGAACGTGCCAAGAAGTGACCTGGAGGTCCAGGACCACCATCCAGACACCCGGCACCAACAGAAACCGGACAGGAGACAACAGACCTCCGAGGAGGGCATAGGATCCAGGGCGCAGACTGAGGAAGTCCAGAAGAACTGCATATGGGAAAGCTCACGACTGCAAAGAGCAGACGGGAACCCCAGAAGGAAGGGGCGGAACGACCACGTCCAAAGCGCCAACTAAGATGACAGGACGAAGCGCAGGGGAGAAAGCCCACCCCGGCAGCGCTGAACCCCCCCAAAAGGGGGAGAAGCCGTCCACCGCCACCACCAGAGGCCGGAAGACAACCCAAAGCGCCCACCAACAGCAGGACCATGCGAGGGCAACAGAGCAAGCTGCTCCCCCAGCACCCCGGCAACAGAGAAGGGAACAGAACCCCATCCGAAAGAAAAAGTACACACACATACACACAAGATATGACACATGTAAACACATGTGCACACACACAGTGGACACATGTACATGCGTACACACACACACAAAACATGAGGATAGACTACGGGAATGAAACCTCACTCCGCTGGAAGACAGAAGAGTGAGGGGGGACCTGATCACCACATTCAAGATTCCCAAAGGAATCGACAGGGTTGATAAAGACAGGCTAAGGAACACAAGGGGAACACACACCAGGATACACAGGTGGAAACTGAGTGCCCAAAAGAGCCACAGAGATAGCAGAAAGAACTTGCTCAGTATCAGAGTGGTTGACAAATGGCAAGCACTAGGAAGGAAGGAGGTGGAGGCTGACACCATACACAGGTTCGAGTGTAGACATGATCGAGCCCAATAGGCTCAGGAACCTGTACACCTGTGACGGGTGAGAGGCGGGACCAAAGAGCCCGAGCTCAACCCCCGCAAGCCCAACTAGGTGAGGACATACATTGTAAAAGAAAATTATACAAGTCGCCAACTAGTGGGCAGAGAGCACCACGCCGGCCAGGCAAAGAAGGCACAACTGCATCAAAAGGCCCACCTCGACAGCAAAACCTCAAAGTCCCAGCACGACCACAACATGTGCCAAGACCCAAAAAGAACAGTCTGCAAGCCAGGAAGACCCCGGTACCCCAGAAGGCAGAACCGGGTCACACGAGGAAACAGTCCCCTGAACCCACAAAAGGGGGCCCAAGAGGAAGAAACCTCTGGAACGAAACCAAAGAACCCAAAGGAACCCAGAATCGAACCAGGGGGAGCCCAAACCACCACATTTGCCGGCGGAGAAACACCACAAAGGCAAAGCACAGCCCCCTGACAGAATCCCCTGGGAAAACGGTCATAACAGACCGAAAACCGAGGAACATGGTGTGGGAGCAAGCATACCAGCCAGGGACACTGAGCCCAAACCCAAAGGCTCAGACCCAAAACAGACAAAAAGGAAAATCCCGTGTAAAATCAACACCCAAACGTTCCCAGAGGAACAAGCAACGGGCAGAAAACACCAGAAAAGCAAAGAAACGACAAGAGGAGAATAAAAACCCCTGAAAAAAGGCGAAAACTCACCCGAGACGCTCGCTCGCACACCCAGGCGTATGGAAACAAACCGCAACGCCGCCCTGGTGGCCACGCCGGGAAGCCGGCAGACGAAAATGGCCGCCAGCAGGGGCTGTGCCTGACGCTAAACATACAAAAACACGCCAGCAAATGTGGGAAGCAAGCAGACTGGATGGGCGAAAAACACCGCCCAACAGCAGAAAACCCCAGGCAGGGGCAAACTGCCACAGAACTGCGAGCAGGCATTCCCCACAGCCCCGGGAACCAACAAAAGAAGCCCCGGGGCAGAGCCGACCTCCAAGCCCTCCGCCCTAAAGAAAAGCAAGAGTCCATGGGAAAGGCAGCAAGAAAAGGGCCGCTGGTAAGCCCCAGAAGCCTTGGCAGGAGGAACAGGCTCTAAAACCTCCGTCCCCCAACCCGAACGGGGCAGCCCCCGAAAACCGCCCGAGTCTCTGCCCCAACTAAACCCCGCCCCGACCCCGAAACGCTCAGACAGTCCGGAGCCGGGAACAGGGAGGGAAAGGGGCGAACAGCACCGAACCAAACGGGGCGGCCTCGGGGCATCCGAGTGGGAAACCAACCTAGCATGTTGCAGCAACCTAACCTAGCTTGCAACACGGATGCCGCCTGTACTCTGAACAGTAATAACATCAGGAGAGTACTGGAGAACAAGCAGAGAACCTCTCGCAAGACTCCGGGTCAAGGTGTCAGTGACCCAACAGGCAGCATGACGGAGGTAAAATGGCGACTGTCACCCGGAGACAAGGGCACAGCAACCAACAATCCCGTACAAGACGGGTAGGAACCCGGAAGACACATTCAATGGTCCCCCGAGCCCAGACAGGGGTTTCCAGGGCCCGTAGGGTAACAACTACGGGAAGCCCAGGCAAGGTGTTGCTAACCAGTTAAGAAACCCAAACAGAACAAGAGGGTAGAGTATAGCACTGAAAACCCCTGTGACGTGTACAATCACGGGGGCCTAGCAGAGGGCCACCAAACACTACCAGTGGAACTATAGCCACACTATGCAGACCCCCACCAGGCATGAAAAGAAAAACAAAAGAAAAACCCCGCAAAAGTACACCGTCCCCAGAGGCAACAGGAACCGGCCGCCGTGTAGGTGGCAGGCAGCGCAACACCTTGACGCCCTAACCAGCACAATACCAATCTCTACCCAGGGCCAAACAAGGGCCCCAAGCCCCAGCTGGCCCCAAGGGCGAGGCAAATGCCGAGCAGCAAGAACCTCTACGGGAATGGTTCCCGAACGCCCAGGGAAGATAACCCTGTTACGCAGGGCAGGGCACTCACAGGGCGCTTAGGGAAGTCAACCACTAAGCACATGCAGCCCGGCACTGATGAGGTACTCCTGGCCACCGCACAACACAACACACGGCAGTGAACGCCACACAAGGCAAACACCGCCTAGGAAACTGAGGCCAGAGAAGCGTCTATCCCGGTTGACATTAGCGAACGAACTGAAGCTTGGCAGCCGGCGCGGTAGGTCCGGGGCTCCCCCCTCCCCCTCTCGGGGGGGAGGGCTGCGCGGACGATCGGCGCGGCAGCAGTAAAGTGTGATGTTTGCTTGTTTCCTTGTGATTGTAGGGAGTTTCTACCTCTCTGTTCGGTTTTTTTGTGTAGTTTCTTACCATGTGGGGTTGTTTTGTTATGCCTACCTTTCTGGGTGCCTAACCCCGGTCGATGGCAGATAAGGAAAACCCCAACCACAAAGGGGTTTCCAGGGCCATTGCTCCCTGAAACCTCTCTGAAGGGGCCAGGTTCTGGCGCTGGTCCCTGGTAGGTCTGAACTCCTTAGCTAATGTCCGGTCTAATATAACATACATTAGCCCGATAAGCTCCAGGGAGCCGTAGGGGCTCCCCACAGAAAAGGNGGAGAGAGTCCTGCCTGAATCAGGATGTTGGAGTCCACTGGAAAGAGTCCTGCCTGAAACAGACTGTTGGATGTCCACCAGAGAGAGTCCTGCCAGAATCAGGATATTGGATATCCACTGGAGAGAGTCTTGTTGATCAGGATGTTGGATATCCACTGGAGAGAGTTCTGCCACAATCAGGATGTTGGATATCCACTGGAGAAAGTCCTGCCTGAATCATGATGCTAGATGTCCACTATGAGGAATTAGCCCTCATTAATATAATCATATTGGATATCTCAGGATGATGGACATCCTACATTATAATCAGGATGTAGATACCCACGAAGGAATCCGGCGGCTGTAACTAGTAAATAGGAGTCCCACTGAGGCACAACATATTAGAATTATATCAAAGGAAAGCAGATATCCATAGATGCGATCCCTTCTGCAATATTCAGAGTGCAGAATATCAACAGCTCTCAGATAGGCTTTCATTGTCGTCAGGATCAAGGATATCCAAAAGAATGCCCATCAATAAAGAATAATTGAGTGAAAAACTCTTGTTTAAATAAATATATATATGTATATTTATTATATAGTGGTTCAGTATGATGCATCAGTCAGCTAGCCGGTCATTTTTCGGCAAAAACCTTTTGTTTTCTTTTGATTTTTAATTACCTTATTTCCTATAGAAACAGAAAATAGTCAATGATTAAATCAAATAATAAAAAACTGACCAAAAGATAGAAACAAGCATGGTGCCTCGGGACATGACGGCTACACAGCTCAGCGGTCAGTTAAATCAGTAAATAATTGTCAAAAGATGGCGCAAAGCGGAGCTGCCACGGAAAAATCGCCACCTCGGCGAAATCGTCATTTTTCGCAAAACTCAAAATCAAAACCAGCCATAGAATCGTTTTCAAAATGCTACCATTAGAATTACCGCATCACTGGACGTTTCTTTCTGTTAACTCTTTCTTTGCTAATTTCAAATATTAAGCCTTTTACACATATATTTACCGAGATACAGCCAATTCAAATATCAAACTTATCATCATGTTTTCTTAACATATTATTAACAAAAATGAGTTGATGAGCAAGTAATAATAATTATAATGAGCCTAATAGTAAATGGATATTAAAAAATTATGAATTTCTTTCTTCGTCATTTACGTAGATACTTTTTTGTATCTTCAAGCCTATTTCAGCCTACAATCACTGTGTAGAAAATTTCTCTGTCTACAATGTCATCAGAATGTTGGATATCCACTAGAGTGAGTCCTGCCTGAACCAGGATGTTGGATATCCACTGGAGAATCCTGCCTGAATCAGGATGTTCAATATCCACTGAAGAAAATCCTGACAGAATCAGGATATTGGATATCCACTGGAGAGAATTCTGGTTGAATCAGGATATTCGATATCCACTGGAGACAGTCCTGCCAGAATCCGGATGTTTAATGTCCACTGGAGAGAGTCCTGCCTGAATCAGGATGTTGGATGTCCAGTGGAGAGAGTCCTGCCTAAAACAGGATGTTGGATGACCACTGGAGAGAGTTTTGCCAGAATCAGGATATAGGATATCCATTGGAGAGAGTCCTGGTTGAATCAGGATGTTGGATATCCACTGGAGAGAGTTCTGCCTCAATCAGGATGTTGAATCTCCAGTGGAGACAGTCCTGCCAGAATCCGGATGTTTAATGTTCACTGGAGAGAGTCCTGCCTGAATCAGGATGTTGGATGTCAGTGGAGAGAGTTCTGCCTGAATCAGGATGTTGGATGCCCACTAAAGAGATTCCTGCCTGAATCAAAATGTTGGATGTCAGTGGAGAGAGTTCTGCCTGAATCAGGATATTCGATATCCACTGGAGAGAGTCCTGCCTGAATCATGGTGCCAGATGTCCACTGTAGAGAGTCTTGCCTGAATAAGGATGTTTAATGTCCAGTGGAGAGAGTCCTGCCTCAAACAGGATGTTTAATGTCCACTGGAGAGAGTCCTGTCTGAATCAGGATGTTGGATGTCCAGTGGAGAGAGTCCTGCCTGAATCAGGATGTTGGATGTCCACTAGAGAGATTCCTGCCTGAATCAGGATGTTCAATATCCAGTGAAGAAAATCCTGACAGAATCAGGATGCTTGATATCCACTGCAGAGAATTCTGGTGGAATCAGGATGTTCGATATCCACTGGAGAGAGTCCTGCCTGAATCAGGATGTTGGACGTCCACTGGAAAGAGTCCTGCCTGAAACAGGATGTTGGATGTCCTTCAGAGAGAGTCCTGCCAGAATCAGGATATTGGATATCCACTGGAGAGAGTCCTGGTTGAATCAGGATGTTGGATATCCACTGGAGAGAGTTCTGCCACAATCAGGATGTTGGATATCCACTGGAGAAAGTCCTGCCTGAATCATGATGCTAGATGTCCACTATGAGGAATTAGCCCTCATTAATATAATCATATTGGATATCTCAGGATGATGGACATCCTACATTATAATCAGGATGTAGAATACCCACGAAGGAATCCGGCGGCTGTAACTAGTAAATAGGAGTCCCACTGTGGCATAACATATTAGAATTATATCAAAGGAAAGCAGATATCCATAGATGCGATCCCTTCTGCAATATACAGAGTGCAGAATATCAACAGCTCTCAGATAGGCTTTCATTGTCGTCAGGATCAAGGAAATCCAAAAGAATGCCCATCAATAAAGAATAATTGAGTGAATTACTCTTGTTTAAATAAATATATATATATATGAATATTTATATATAGTGGTTCAGTATGATGCATCAGTCAGCTAGCCGGTCATTTTTCGGGAAAAACCTTTTGTTTTCTTTTGATTTTTAATTACCTTATTTCCTATAGAAACAGAAAATAGTCAGTGATTAAATCAAATAATAAAAAACTGACCAAAAGATAGAAACAAGCATGGTGCCTCGGGACATGACGGCTACACAACTCAGCGGTCAGTTAAATCAGTAAATAATTGTCAAAAGATGGCGCAAAGCGGAGCTGCTACGGAAAAATCGCCACCTCGGCGAAATCGTCATTTTTCGCAAAACTCAAAATCAAAACCAGCCATAGAATCGTTTTCAAAATGCTACCATTAGAATTACCGCATCACTGGACGTTTCTTTCTGTTAACTCTTTCTTTGCTAATTTCAAATATTAAGCCTTTTACACATATATTTACCGAGATACAGCCAATTCAAATATCAAACTTATCATCATGTTTTCTTAACATATTATTAACAAAAATGAGTTGATGAGCAAGTAATAATAATTATAATGAGCCTAATAGTAAATGGATATTAAAAAATTATGAATTTCTTTCTTCGTCATTTACGTAGATACTTTTTTGTATCTTCAAGCCTATTTCAGCCTACAATCACTGTGTAGAAAATTTCTCTGTCTACAATGTCATCAGAATGTTGGATATCCACTAGAGTGAGTCCTGCCTGAACCAGGATGTTGGATATCCACTGGAGAATCCTGCCTGAATCAGGATGTTCAATATTCACTGAAGAAAATCCTGACAGAATCAGGATATTGGATATCCACTGGAGAGAATTCTGGTTGAATCAGGATATTCGATATCCACTGGAGACAGTCCTGCCAGAATCCGGATGTTTAATGTCCACTGGAGAGAGTCCTGCCTGAATCAGGATGTTGGATATCCAGTGGAGAGAGTCCTGCCTAAAACAGGATGTTGGATGACCACTGGAGAGAGTTTTGCCAGAATCAGGATATAGGATATCCATTGGAGAGAGTCCTGGTTGAATCAGGATGTTGGATATCCACTGGAGAGAGTGTAACGGGGGGGGGGGAAGGGAATTGATGTAATAATGAGTTACTAAGAAGAGAGTAGGATAAGTAGAAGAGGTAGAAGGGTAGATAGGTAGAAGTAGACAAGTAGATAGTAGAAGAGTATATAGTAGAAGTAGAAGGGTAGATAGTAGAAGTAGAAAATAGAAGATAGAAGGTGCTGCCACCATCCATTCTAGATCATTACATACAAGACAAGGAATGGAACTTGTCCGTATCTCAATAGAGGTTATTACCATGTTTCAACTCTAAACATGTACTCATTAATCTCAATATTCAGAAAAGATGATATCATTAGGTCATTATTAGTATGTTCCATCTTTATCCTGTATTCATTAAAATCATGGAACCAGTAACCGCTGAGTTTTCTTCCTCTCACTCAAAACTCCAGGTAACAAAGTTAAACACACTTTAAATAATAACTTTCAATTATATTTCACATACTAAGTATCAATAATTTAAGCAATTAAAACTGTTCAAGATATATATATGTAAAGTGAGTCATCATCCAAGAATTCGAGAACCCTACAACTCGACTGCCCCTGATCATCACACAACACCTGTTTAGTGAACTTGACAAAGTCCCTCAATGTTCAACTCACCAAGTGTCTTGAGTCTTAAGAGTCTCCGTGGAATAGAGAAAGGGGGGGGGGTCTGTAGTTGACAGAGACTGTCCCGCCCCGCCGGCAGACCGCCTGTCTGGACGGCTGGCCGCTGCTGTCTCTTCTTCTGTCTATATCTCTGCTTCTGCTGTCCTTCTCCTCTCCTGTCTCGATTCGATAGCTCCCCGAGTATATATTGGGAAACCTGGTAGCTAACTCCGCCCACAAGTTAGATAGCCTGGGGCACTCTACCAAGCCACTCCTTAAACGTCAGCATGATTGAAGGCTACCCGGCTCAATTATAAGATTAGCGAGAGCCAGGTGAGATTCGCCTGGCTGACCTCAGGTCACTTGGTTGTCAATTAACACTTAGAGGGGTGAGATCCAGGCCAGACAAGTTGGCGTCTGTCAAAATCCTTGTCTGTGACTCATGTACTATGTGTATATAAAATAAAACTAAACCAAACACCTATTGGTGTTACAAGAGTTCTGCTTCAATCAGGATGTTGAATCTCCAGTGGAGACAGTCCTGCCAGAATCCGGATGTTTAATGTTCACTGGAGAGAGTCCTGGTTGAATCAGGATGTTGGATATCCACTGGAGAGAGTTCTGCCACAATCAGGATGTTGGATATCCACTGGAGAAAGTCCTACCTGAATCATGATGCTAGATGTCCACTATGAGGAATTAGCTCTCATTAATATAATCATATTGGAAATCTCAGGATGATGGACATCCTACATATAATCAGGATGTAGAATACCCACGAAGGAATCCGGCGGCTGTAACTAGTAAATAGGAGTCCCACTGTGGCAAACATATTAGAATTATATCAAAGAAAGCAGATATCCATAGATGCGATCCCTTCTGCAATATTCAGAGTGCAGAATATCAACAGCTCTCAGATAGGCTTTCATTGTCGTCAGGATCAAGGAAATCAAAAGAATGCCCATCAATAAAGATATTGAGTGAATTACTCTTATATATATATAATATATATATAGATATATATATATATATATATATATATATATAATAGATATAATATATATATAATATATATATATAATATATATATATATATATAATATATATAGTGGTTCAGTATGATGCATCAGTCAGGTAGCCGGTCATTTTTCGGCAAAAATCTTTTGTTTTCTTTTGATTTTAATTACCTTATTTCCTATAGAAACAGAAAATAGTCAATGAATAATTCAAATAATAAAAAACTGACTAAAAGATAGAAACAAGCATGGCCCCTCGGGACATGACGGCTACACAGCTCAGCGGTCAGTTAAATCAGTAAATAATTGTCAAAAGATGGCGCAAAGCGGAGCTGCCACGGAAAAATCGCCACCTCGGCGAAAATCGTCATTTTTCGCAAAACTCAAAATCAAAACCAGCCATAGAATCGTTTTCAAAATGCTCCCATTAGAATTACCGCATCACTGGACGTTTCTTTCTGTTAACTCTTTCTTGCTAATTTCAAATATTAAGCCTTTTACACATATATTTACGAGATATAGCCAATTCAAATATCAAACTTATCATCATGTTTCTTTAACATATTATTAACAAAAATGAGTTGATGAGCAAGTAATATAATTATAATGAGCCTAATAATAAATGGATATTAAAAATTATGAATTTCTTTCTTCGTCATTTACGTAGATACTTTTTTATATCTTCAAGCCTATAACAGCCTACAATCACTGTGTAGAAAATTTATCTGTCTACAATGTCATCAGAATGTTGGATATCCACTAGAGTGAGTCCTGCCTGAACCAGGATGTTGGATATCCACTGGAGAATCCTGCCTGAATCAGGATGTTCAATATCCACTGAAGAAAATCCTGACAGAATCAGGATATTGGATATCCACTGGAGAGAATTCTGGTTGAATCAGGATATTCGATATCCACTGGAGACAGTCCTGCCAGAATCCGGATGTTTAATGTCCACTGGAGAGAGTCCTGCCTGAATCAGGATGTTGGATGTCCAGTGGAGAGAGTCCTGCCTAAAACAGGATGTTGGATGACCACTGGAGAGAGTTTTGCCAGAATCAGGATATAGGATATCCATTAGAGAGTCCTGGTTGAATCAGGATGTTGGATATCCACTGGAGAGAGTTGTGCCTCACTCAGGATGTTGAATCTCCAGTGGAGACAGTCCTGCCAGAATCCGGATGTTTAATGTTCACAGGAGAGAGTCCTGCCTGAATCAGGATGTTGGATGTCAGTGGAGAGAGTTCTGCCTGAATCAGGATGTTGGATGTCCACTAAAGAGATTCCTGCCTGAATCAAAATGTTGGATGTCAGTGGAGAGAGTTCTGCCTGAATCAGGATATTCGATATGCACTGGAGAGCGTCCTGCCTGAATCATGGTGCCAGATGTCCACTGTAGAGAGTCTTGCCTGAATAAGGATGTTTAATGTCCACTGGAGAGAGTCCTGCCTCAAACAGGATGTTTAATGCCCACTGGAGAGAGTCCTGTCTGAATCAGGATGTGGATGTCCAGTGGAGAGAGTCCTGCTGAATCAGGATGTTGGATGTCCACTAGAGAGATTCCTGCCTGAATCAGGATGTTCAAATATCCACTGAAGAAAATCCTGACAGAATCAGGATGATTGATATCCACTGGAGAGAATTCTAGTGCAATCAGGATGTTCGATATCCACTGGAGAGAGTCCTGCCTGAATCAGGATGTTGGACGTCCACTGGAAAGAGTCCTGCCTGAAACAGGATGTTGGATGTCCACCAGAGAGAGTCCTGCCAGAATCAGGATATTGGATATCCACGGGAGAGAGTCCTGGTTGAATCAGANAGTGAGTATGATGCATGTCACTAGCCGGTCTACACAGCTCAGCGGTCAGTTAAATCAGTAAATAATTGTCAAAAGATGGCGCAAAGCGGAGCTGCCACGGAAAAATCGCCACCTCGGCGAAATCGTCATTTTTCGCAAAACTCAAAATCAAAACCAGCCATAGAATCTTTTTCAAATGCTACCATTAGAATTACCGCATCACTGGACGTTTCCTTCTGTTAACTCTTTCTTTGCTAATTTCAAATATTAAGCCTTTTACACATATATTTACCGAGATACAGCCAATTCAAATGTCAAACTTACCATCATGTTTTCTAACATATCATTAACAAAAATGAGTTGATGAGCAAGTAATAATAATTATAATGAGCCTAATAATAAATGGATATTAAAAAATTATGAATTTCTTTCTTCGTCATTGACGTAGATACTTTTTATATCTTCAAGCCTATAACAGCCTACAATCACTGTGTAGAAAATTTCTCTGTCTACAATGTCATCAGAATGTTGGATATCCACTAGAGTGAGTCCTGCCTGAACCAGGATGTTGGATATCCACTGGAGAATCCTGCCTGAATCAGGATGTTCAATATCCACTGAAGAAAATCCTGACAGAATCAGGATATTGGATATCCACTGGAGAGAATTCTGGTTGAATCAGGATATTCGATATCCACTGGAGGCAGTCCTGCCAGAATCCGGATGTTTAATGTCCACTGGAGAGAGTCCTGCCTGAATCAGGATGTTGGATGTCCAGTGGAGAGAGTCCTGCCTAAAACAGGATGTTGGATGACCACTGGAGAGAGTTTTGCCAGAATCAGGATATAGGATATCCATTGGAGAGAGTCCTGGTTGAATCAGGATGTTGGATATCCACTGGAGAGAGTTCTGCCTCAATCAGGATGTTGAATCTCCAGTGGAGACAGTCCTGCCAGAATCCGGATGTTTAATGTTCACTGGAGAGAATCCTGCCTGAATCAGGATGTTGGATGTCAGTGGAGAGAGTTCTGCCTGAATCAGGATGTTGGATGTCCACTAAAGAGATTCCTGCCTGAATCAAAATGTTGGATGTCAGTGGAGAGAGTTCTGCCTGAATCAGGATATTCGATATCCACTGGAGAGAGTCCTGCCTGAATCATGGTGCCAGATGTCCACTGTAGAGAGTCTTGCCTGAATAAGGATGTTTAATGTCCACTGGAGAGAGTCCTGCCTCAAACAGGATGTTTAATGCCCACTGGAGAGAGTCCTGTCTGAATCAGGATGTTGGATGTCCAGTGGAGAGAGTCCTGCCTGAATCAGGATGTTGGATGTCCACTAGAGAGATTCCTGCCTGAATCAGGATGTTCAATATCCACTGAAGAAAATCCTGACAGAATCAGGATGATTGATATCCACTGGAGAGAATTCTGGTTGAATCAGGAAGTTCGATATCCACTGGAGAGAGTCCTGCCTGAATCAGGATGTTGGACGTCCACTGGAAAGAGTCCTGCCTGAAACAGAATGTTGGATGTCCACCAGAGAGAGTCCTGCCAGAATCAGGATATTGGATATCCACTGGAGAGAGTCCTTGTTGAATCAGGATGTTGGATATCCACTGGAGAGAGTTCTGCCACAATCAGGATGTTGGATATCCACTGGAGAAAGTCCTGCCTGAATCATGATGCTAGATGTCCACTATGAGGAATTAGCCCTCATTAATATAATCATATTGGATATCTCAGGATGATGGACATCCTACATTATAATCAGGATGTAGAATACCCACGAAGGAATCCGGCGGCTGTAACTAGTAAATAGGAGTCCCACTGAGGCACAACATATTAGAATTATATCAAAGGAAAGCAGATATCCATAGATGCGATCCCTTCTGCAATATTCAGAGTGCAGAATATCAACAGCTCTCAGATAGGCTTTCATTGTCGTCAGGATCAAGGATATCCAAAAGAATGCCCATCAATAAAGAATAATTGAGTGAAAAACTCTTGTTTAAATAAATATATATATATGTATATTTATATATAGTGGTTCAGTATGATGCATCAGTCAGCTAGCCGGTCATTTTTCGGCAAAAACCTTTTGTTTTCTTTTGATTTTGAATTACCTTATTTCCTATAGAAATAGAAAATAGCCAATGATTAAATTAAATAATAAAAAACTGACCAAAAGATAGACACAAGCATGGTGCCTCGGGACATGACGGCTACACAGCTCAGCGGTCAGTTAAATCAGTAAATAATTGTCAAAAGATGGCGCAAAGCGGAGCTGCCACGGAAAAATCGCCACCTCGGCGAAATCGTCATTTTTCGCAAAACTCAAAATCAAAACCAGCCATAGAATCTTTTTCAAAATGCTACCATTAGAATTACCGCATCACTGGACGTTTCTTTCTGTTAACTCTTTCTTTGCTAATTTCAAATATTAAGCCTTTTACACATATATTTACCGAGATACAGCCAATTCAAATGTCAAACTTACCATCATGTTTTCTTAACATATCATTAACAAAAATGAGTTGATGAGCAAGTAATAATAATTATAATGAGCCTAATAATAAATGGATATTAAAAAATTATGAATTTCTTTCTTCGTCATTGACGTAGATACTTTTTTATATCTTCAAGCCTATAACAGCCTACAATCACTGTGTAGAAAATTTCTCTGTCTACAATGTCATCAGAATGTTGGATATCCACTAGAGTGAGTCCTGCCTGAACCAGGATGTTGGATATCCACTGGAGAATCCTGCCTGAATCAGGATGTTCAATATCCACTGAAGAAAATCCTGACAGAATCAGGATATTGGATATCCACTGGAGAGAATTCTGGTTGAATCAGGATATTCGATATCCACTGGAGACAGTCCTGCCAGAGTCCGGATGTTTAATGTCCACTGGAGAGAGTCCTGCCTGAATCAGGATGTTGGATGTCCACTAAAGAGATTCCTGCCTGAATCAAAATGTTGGATGTCAGTGGAGAGAGTTCTGCCTGAATCAGGATATTCGATATCCACTGGAGAGAGTCCTGCCTGAATCATGGTGCCAGATGTCCACTGTAGAGAGTCTTGCCTGAATAAGGATGTTTAATGTCCACTGGAGAGAGTCCTGCCTCAAACAGGATGTTTAATGCCCACTGGAGAGAGTCCTGTCTGAATCAGGATGTTGGATGTCCAGTGGAGAGAGTCCTGCCTGAATCAGGATGTTGGATGTCCACTAGAGAGATTCCTGCCTGAATCAGGATGTTCAATATCCACTGAAGAAAATCCTGACAGAATCAGGATGATTGATATCCACTGGAGAGAATTCTGGTTGAATCAGGAAGTTCGATATCCACTGGAGAGAGTCCTGCCTGAATCAGGATGTTGGACGTCCACTGGAAAGAGTCCTGCCTGAAACAGAATGTTGGATGTCCACCAGAGAGAGTCCTGCCAGAATCAGGATATTGGATATCCACTGGAGAGAGTCCTTGTTGAATCAGGATGTTGGATATCCACTGGAGAGAGTTCTGCCACAATCAGGATGTTGGATATCCACTGGAGAAAGTCCTGCCTGAATCATGATGCTAGATGTCCACTATGAGGAATTAGCCCTCATTAATATAATCATATTGGATATCTCAGGATGATGGACATCCTACATTATAATCAGGATGTAGAATACCCACGAAGGAATCCGGCGGCTGTAACTAGTAAATAGGAGTCCCACTGAGGCACAACATATTAGAATTATATCAAAGGAAAGCAGATATCCATAGATGCGATCCCTTCTGCAATATTCAGAGTGCAGAATATCAACAGCTCTCAGATAGGCTTTCATTGTCGTCAGGATCAAGGATATCCAAAAGAATGCCCATCAATAAAGAATAATTGAGTGAAAAACTCTTGTTTAAATAAATATATATATATATATATATATATATATATAGTGTTCAGTATGATGCATCAGTCAGCTAGCCGGTCATTTTTCGGCAAAAACCTTTTGTTTTCTTTTGATTTTGAATTACCTTATTTCCTATAGAAATAGAAAATAGCCAATGATTAAATTAAATAATAAAAAACTGACCAAAAGATAGACACAAGCATGGTGCCTCGGGACATGACGGCTACACAGCTCAGCGGTCAGTTAAATCAGTAAATAATTGTCAAAAGATGGCGCAAAGCGGAGCTGCCACGGAAAAATCGCCACCTCGGCGAAATCGTCATTTTTCGCAAAACTCAAAATCAAAACCAGCCATAGAATCTTTTTCAAAATGCTACCATTAGAATTACCGCATCACTGGACGTTTCTTTCTGTTAACTCTTTCTTTGCTAATTTCAAATATTAAGCCTTTTACACATATATTTACCGAGATACAGCCAATTCAAATATCAAACTTATCATCATGTTTTCTTAACATATCATTAACAAAAATGAGTTGATGAGCAAGTAATAATAATTATAATGAGCCTAATAATAAATGGATATTAAAAAATTATGAATTTCTTTCTTCGTCATTTACGTAGATACTTTTTTATATCTTCAAGCCTATAACAGCCTACAATCACTGTGTAGAAAATTTCTCTGTCTACAATGTCATCAGAATGTTGGATATCCACTAGAGTGAGTCCTGCCTGAACCAGGATGTTGGATATCCACTGGAGAATCCTGCCTGAATCAGGATGTTCAATATCCACTGAAGAAAATCCTGACAGAATCAGGATATTGGATATCCACTGGAGAGAATTCTGGTTGAATCAGGATATTCGATATCCACTGGAGACAGTCCTGCCAGAATCCGGATGTTTAATGTCCACTGGAGAGAGTCCTGCCTGAATCAGGATGTTGGATGTCCAGTGGAGAGAGTCCTGCCTAAAACAGGATGTTGGATGACCACTGGAGAGAGTTTTGCCAGAATCAGGATATAGGATATCCATTGGAGAGAGTCCTGGTTGAATCAGGATGTTGGATATCCACTGGAGAGAGTTCTGCCTCAATCAGGATGTTGAATCTCCAGTGGAGACAGTCCTGCCAGAATCCGGATGTTTAATGTTCACTGGAGAGAGTCCTGCCTGAATCAGGATGTTGGATGTCAGTGGAGAGAGTTCTGCCTGAATCAGGATGTTGGATGTCCACTAAAGAGATTCCTGCCTGAATCAAAATGTTGGATGTCAGTGGAGAGAGTTCTGCCTGAATCAGGATATTCGATATCCACTGGAGAGAGTCCTGCCTGAATCATGGTGCCAGATGTCCACTGTAGAGAGTCTTGCCTGAATAAGGATGTTTAATGTCCACTGGAGAGAGTCCTGCCTCAAACAGGATGTTTAATGCCCACTGGAGAGAGTCCTGTCTGAATCAGGATGTTGGATGTCCAGTGGAGAGAGTCCTGCCTGAATCAGGATGTTGGATGTCCACTAGAGAGATTCCTGCCTGAATCAGGATGTTCAATATCCACTGAAGAAAATCCTGACAGAATCAGGATGATTGATATCCACTGGAGAGAATTCTGGTTGAATCAGGATGTTCGATATCCACTGGAGAGAGTCCTGCCTGAATCAGGATGTTGGACGTCCACTGGAAAGAGTCCTGCCTGAAACAGATGTTGGATGTCCACCAGAGAGAGTCCTGCCAGAATCAGGATATTGGATATCCACTGGAGAGAGTCCTGGTTGAATCAGGATGTTGGATATCCACTGGAGAGAGTTCTGCCACAATCAGGATGTTGGATATCCACTGGAGAAAGTCCTGCCTGAATCATGATGCTAGATGTCCACTATGAGGAATTAGCCCTCATTAATATAATCATATTGGATATCTCAGGATGATGGACATCCTACATTATAATCAGGATGTAGAATACCCACGAAGGAATCCGGCGGCTGTAACTAGTAAATAGGAGTCCCACTGAGGCACAACATATTAGAATTATATCAAAGGAAAGCAGATATCCATAGATGCGATCCCTTCTGCAATATTCAGAGTGCAGAATATCAACAGCTCTCAGATAGGCTTTCATTGTCGTCAGGATCAAGGATATCCAAAAGAATGCCCATCAATAAAGAATAATTGAGTGAATAACTCTTGTTTAAATAAATATATATATATATATTTATATATAGTGGTTCAGTATGATGCATCAGTCAGCTAGCCGGTCATTTTTCGGCAAAAACCTTTTGTTTTCTTTTGATTTTGAATTACCTTATTTCCTATAGAAATAGAAAATAGCCAATGATTAAATTAAATAATAAAAAACTGACCAAAAGATAGACACAAGCATGGTGCCTCGGGACATGACGGCTACACAGCTCAGCGGTCAGTTAAATCAGTAAATAATTGTCAAAAGATGGCGCAAAGCGGAGCTGCCACGGAAAAATCGCCACCTCGGCGAAATCGTCATTTTTCGCAAAACTCAAAATCAAAACCAGCCATAGAATCGTTTTCAAAATGCTACCATTAGAATTACCGCATCACTGGACGTTTCTTTCTGTTAACTCTTTCTTTGCTAATTTCAAATATTAAGCCTTTTACACATATATTTACCGAGATACAGCCAATTCAAATATCAAACTTATCATCATGTTTTCTTAACATATCATTAACAAAAATGAGTTGATGAGCAAGTAATAATAATTATAATGAGCCTAATAATAAATGGATATTAAAAAATTATGAATTTCTTTCTTCGTCATTTACGTAGATACTTTTTTATATCTTCAAGCCTATAACAGCCTACAATCACTGTGTAGAAAATTTCTCTGTCTACAATGTCATCAGAATGTTGGATATCCACTAGAGTGAGTCCTGCCTGAACCAGGATGTTGGATATCCACTGGAGAATCCTGCCTGAATCAGGATGTTCAATATCCACTGAAGAAAATCCTGACAGAATCAGGATATTGGATATCCACTGGAGAGAATTCTGGTTGAATCAGGATATTCGATATCCACTGGAGACAGTCCTGCCAGAATCCGGATGTTTAATGTCCACTGGAGAGAGTCCTGCCTGAATCAGGATGTTGGATGTCCAGTGGAGAGAGTCCTGCCTAAAACAGGATGTTGGATGACCACTGGAGAGAGTTTTGCCAGAATCAGGATATAGGATATCCATTGGAGAGAGTCCTGGTTGAATCAGGATGTTGGATATCCACTGGAGAGAGTTCTGCCTCAATCAGGATGTTGAATCTCCAGTGGAGACAGTCCTGCCAGAATCCGGATGTTTAATGTCCACTGGAGAGAGTCCTGCCTGAATCAGGATGTTGGATGTCAGTGGAGAGAGTTCTGCCTGAATCAGGATGTTGGATGTCCACTAAGAGATTCCTGCCTGAATCAAAATGTTGGATGTCAGTGGAGAGAGTTCTGCCTGAATCAGGATATTCGATATCCACTGGAGAGAGTCCTGCCTGAATCATGGTGCCAGATGTCCACTGTAGAGAGTCTTGCCTGAATAAGGATGTTTAATGTCCACTGGAGAGAGTCCTGCCTCAAACAGGATGTTTAATGCCCACTGGAGAGAGTCCTGTCTGAATCAGGATGTTGGATGTCCAGTGGAGAGAGTCCTGCCTGAATCAGGATGTTGGATGTCCACTAGAGAGATTCCTGCCTGAATCAGGATGTTCAATATCCACTGAAGAAAATCCTGACAGAATCAGGATGATTGATATCCACTGGAGAGAATTCTGGTTGAATCAGGATGTTCGATATCCACTGGAGAGAGTCCTGCCTGAATCAGGATGTTGGACGTCCACTGGAAAGAGTCCTGCCTGAAACAGGATGTTGGATGTCCACCAGAGAGAGTCCTGCCAGAATCAGGATATTGGATATCCACTGGAGAGAGTCCTGGTTGAATCAGGATGTTGGATATCCACTGGAGAGAGTTCTGCCACAATCAGGATGTTGGATATCCACTGGAGAAAGTCCTGCCTGAATCATGATGCTAGATGTCCACTATGAGGAATTAGCCCTCATTAATATAATCATATTGGATATCTCAGGATGATGGACATCCTACATTATAATCAGGATGTAGAATACCCACGAAGGAATCCGGCGGGTGTAACTAGTAAATAGGAGTCCCACTGAGGCACAACATATTAGAATTATATCAAAGGAAAGCAGATATCCATAGATGCGATCCCTTCTGCAATATTCAGAGTGCAGAATATCAACAGCTCTCAGATAGGCTTTCATTGTCTTCAGGATCAAGGATATCCAAAAGAATGCCCATCAATAAAGAATATTTGAGTGAATAACTCTTGTTTAAATAAATATATATATATATATATATATATATATATATATATATATATATATATATATATATATATATATATATATATATATTTATATATAGTGGTTCAGTATGATGCATCAGTCAGCTAGCCGGTCATTTTTCGGCAAAAAACCTTTTGTTTTCTTTTGATTTTGAATTACCTTATTTCCTATAGAAACAGAAAATAGTCAATGATTAAATTAAATAATAAAAAACTGACCAAAAGATAGAAACAAGCATGGTGCCTCGGGACATGACGGCTACACAGCTCAGCGGTCAGTTAAATCAGTAAATAATGTGTCAAAAGATGGCGCAAAGCGGAGCTGCCACGGAAAATCGCCACCTCGGCGAAATCGTCATTTTTCGCAAAACTCAAAATCAAAACCAGCCATAGAATCGTTTTCAAAATGCTACCATTAGAATTACCGCATCACTGGACGTTTCTTTCTGTTAACTCTTTCTTTGCTAATTTCAAATATTAAGCCTTTACACATATATTTACCGAGATACAGCCAATTCAAATATAAAACTTATCATCATGTTTTCTTAACATATTATTAACAAAAATGAGTTGATGAGCAAGTAATAATAATTATAATGAGCCTAATAATAAATGGATATTAAAAAATTATGAATTTCTTTCTTCGTCATTTACGTAGATACTTTTTTGTATCTTCAAGCCTATTTCAGCCTACAATCACTGTGTAGAAAATTTCTCTGTCTACAATGTCATCAGAATGTTGGATATCACTAGAGGAGTCCTGCCTGAACCAGGATGTTGGATATCCACTGGAGAATCCTGCCTGAATCAGGATGTTCATATCCACTGAAGAAAGTCCTGACAGAATCAGGATATTGGATATCCACACACGAGAGAGTTCTGGGTTGAATCAGGATATTCAATATCCACTGGAGAGAGTCCTGCCTGAATCAGGATGTTGGA
>WNGS01028583.1:7272628-7274258 GCA_020271785.1 Procambarus virginalis | reverse complement strand
AGCGATGGACAAGCTGTGATAACCGTGTGGTGAACACCTTTTCGTGTCATAGTTCTTGAAGCTCGTCGGCTCATCTTCATCATCGTCGTCGTCGTCGTCGTAGTACAAGTCGGCTACATGCCTCACAAACTCATCATAATCGAACTCGATCCAATCCGTGGCATTCTCCGCCTACTTATGATCGTCTTCACTGGAATTCTCCACCTACTTATGATCAACTTCAGTGGTATTCTCCGCCTACTTATGATCGTCTTCACTGGTATTCTCCACCTACTTATGATCAACTTCAGTGGCACTCTCCACCAACTTATGGTCGTCTTCACTGCAATTCTCCACCTACTTAGATCGACTTTAGTGGTTTTCTCTATCCACGGATAATCGTCCTTAATCCAATCCATGTTCCTCCCCACTTTCCATCCATAATAGTCCTCAATCCAATACATGCCACTCACCACTTAACCCTCATAATCGTCCTTAAACCATTCCGTGTCACTAATCCACTCCTGATCGCCTTCAATCCAAGCCGTAAAGTCCCCCACATACTTCTAATAGACCGTTTTCTCTAACTACATAAGAAATAAGCAGAAGAAAACGCACACGAACAAGAACACGAAGGCGGGCATTTTGCAGTAGATTTTGTAATATCTGTTATCAACAAGAGTTGTATTGTGATGTTCTTTATTATAATTATTCCATTCATACTCATCATTCGCACTATCTTCGTCTCTTGTGGTATCGGGTATTGTCGGGTAATGATGATTCTCATTTTCTTTATCTGGCAGACTCGTATAGATGTCCCCGCCCGTTCCGCTGGCTTCTGCTATTCTGTTTTGAACCTCTATTCTCTCCTTCACTTTCTGTTCAGTCTCTTCCACCGTAGCTGGCTGTCTGCCTTCTTACTTTTCTACACCACAATCTTTGTCCACTGCTGTTTTTAAATCGTCTTACATTTGTGGCGATGTTTACACGTTGCTTAAAATCGGCTCTGTTTTATTATCAGAGGCTAACGTCTGGCTTCGTTAATTCGGGTCTGTTTCGTTATTTGAGACCTGTTCCTGGCTTTGTTAATGTGGGTCTGTTTCGTTATTAGAGATCAGCCAATGGCTATGTTAATTCGGGTCTGTTCCGTTAAAAATGACTCGGTTTTAGACGCCTACGACCCAGATTAGCAACTCTGGCTTCGCCTCGCTCCAGTCATCACCACAGAGGAACCGGACCATCAGATGACCCTCGTATTCGTTCGCACATTGGTATAACTCATCGAATGTAAGCTGGCCTTCGTACAAGACTCTCTCTTCCGTCAGTATTTTTATTGCGATTATAGTTTATTGATCCCGCCATGTTGCCTTTTCGTGTTTCAACTTAGGGTCCATGTAAACCTAGATGTGATTAATGCTTTGTTATATCCGGCCATCATATACCCTTGACCAGGGCTATTAAAAGCAGAATTTGGTTCTTTTCAACCTGCCAAAAGGCACGGGAGGCAGCGGAAGGGACCTGGTCTATAGAGACTTATTTCCATTCCTGTCGGCAGGTTAATTGTAAAAATATCAACTGACAATTCAAGTCGCTATGGAATCAACACAAATGCCTTTGTGCCAATTTAAAATATCATTCTACAACATGCTTC